>JAWQUT010000002.1:6627263-6671366 GCA_033807755.1 Ellobium chinense | reverse complement strand
TGGGGGAGGGGGGTTGTTACTCCCTCATACTTTTACTGACAAAGTCAGGAGTAGTGGAGCATTTATGGCATCAAAATATCTGGCAAAGACATGATCCCTTGCATGATCTGCTAGTACAGACCAGGCACAGTAGTCTTAAAGGTTCTGAAATTAAAGTACTTTGCTGATATATTAAGTCAGAAAGAGGATGTCTAGAGACCTACTTCTATTCAAGGTTATTTATAATCTAATCATGCAGATCCTAGGTGTCTGAGGGAACACTGATAAAAGTTATAAATGAAGAATGGAAGAGACAGGATAGAGCCCAACTTGCTTTTAGTGGACTCGCCCCATGTCCATTGAAGCACACATTGCTACAGCATGGATTGACCTGGCGGCAGCTCAGAGCTATCTGCTAAAAAAAATGTGGTGGTTTTGATTTTATGTGACCCCATTTACTAGTTCTTGCGCTATGGTTTCCAGCAAGCACTAAACAATGTCATTGTACTCTCATAAGGGCCACTTTAGCCTTAATAGCCCAAAGATGAGGAAGGTTGATACATGAGTACATTAGATATAATATTTTTATTATAATGCAGTTTTGACATGAGAGCAAAGTCAACAAAATTTGGACTGACAGAGATGAAATGTTCACCTACATAGGAGCATTTGAACAATCTGTGCTGTACTTTCCGAATATCAGAATTCACGTTGTGTTAGGCATACTGCATGTCTTAAAATTGATTGAAAACTCATCAGGAGTTTCATTGGTTAGCTTAACCCTTCATCTTACCTGCCTCCCCTCCCCACTTACCCCCACCTCACAATGCATGTCCATGTAACAAATTGTTTTCACTGCACAGTTGAGCAAGTAATACAAATGTTTCCACTGACAGTGACAGCATCTGCAGTCATTCAGGAATACAGTATAAAATCAGAGAAATGCCAGAATGGAAGTAGACAAACATATATATAGCATGTGCCATAGATATCAATGTTTTATGAATTCCTAATGGTTATCCATGGTACAGTGATTATAGTATAATTCATATTTTTCTGTTTCACTCCAGATTGACAATTTTTGTGATGCAGGTAAAAGGTGCACGAATCAGTTATGGCAGGACAAAGAGAGATGTTAGATCTTTTTATGAAAAACACTGGCGTTGACCATGGAGAGGCCATGGATATTTTATCCAGTAAGTGCTATTCAGTGAAAATATATAATTAATGTTGAAGAATTTTTAAGACAGTGATAAATGAGGTATCCCCCCTTTTTTTTGTTGTTCCATTTATCCTGTGTTTTGCTGCACTGTTAGATGTTGGCAGTATCTCACATAGTTAAAGGCTAAATGCTTCTTTTGAGATAGTCTCTTGAATAGTGTGTTTCTATGCTCTGCTTTCAGAATAATTTGGTGGGCTTTCTTGTTTGTGAAATATTCTACCTTAGTCCACAACAGAGCTAAGTGATGCAAATCAGTAATGTCTCATGTCATGTTCAGAGGTTTAGGAAAGATGAAACAGAGTGACCAATTCAAATTGTTGTCCTGCGTTGTGTGAAGCATAAATTTGATCCTTTAATGTTGCTTGAATCCCTCACTAAGTATCTTCACTTTGATTCTTTCAGGAAACAGATGGAATTTAGAAAATAGCTACAGAGAAACTGAACGACTTCACATGTCTGGGAACCAGAGAAATCATACTTATGTCAGAGATGGTGGTGGAGGTTTGAAAAACTTGGGCTCTCACCATCAAGCTATTGACATGGGATTGGGTGCAGCAGTTCATCTTGACAAAGCAAGTGCTGGCTTACCACAGAGGACACAAACAAACCCAGTCAACCCTTTTCAGTCTACTCCACAGAATATGACTAGTACCTTCCCATCACAGAGACAGTATGGTCAGAACATGTGCACTCTGCCTGCAGGTCTGTCCGTCAAGTTACCTCCAAGCTCTGTGGTTTCCAATCAGCAGGAGAGGATTATTCCTATCCAAATGGAGGGAGGAAGAACAGTTGTGCCTAGTCAGCCATTTCCAGGTTTTAAACTCATATCAGATGGGAGTTCAGGAGATGCTGTTCCCCACTCTAACACTTCACCTACCTCAGTCCCAGACACAGGCCATCAGAACATGCTGAGGGGAAACCTCCAGCAGTCTAGGCCTAGATTTGGTTTGGATGAGCAAGTCCACCCATCTCATCCTCCAAGTGCTGCCCCTGTCAGGGTGAATGAAATCCCTCCTGATTATCAGCAAGAAGAGGAAGATGTTTTTGATGACAAACACTTTAAGCAACCTCCTCCAGTCAGTACATGTGAGTATTTATTGGTGACGAGTCAGAAAAGCAGTTTTCATTTTCTCATTCCATATTTCATGTCTTTGAGATGCAGACATAATTTCTGATACCTGTCAATATTTTTTTGCTAGATTAGGACTGGCGATCTCAGGCATTCCGATACCAAGTTTTGTATGTTGTAGAAGTTGAGACAAATATCACTTCTGTAATACTGGTCTTATGGATGAACTGTTTAGATATATTTGAGTTTCTTGAGACAGATTAGAACACTTTTATAATAATAAATTGTTCTTCAGTCATGAATTCTCAGAATTTGTTTCATTTTACGGAATTGACCCCATTCCACTTCCAGTGACTCTGTCTTGGGCCAGAATAGTATCCAGAGTAATGTTAAATTAAAACTTTTTTCACTGAATGACAATAAACACACTAAGCTTTCAAATCATACCAGGAAATTAAAATAGTTGGAGAGCAATTTTTTAAGCCTCCTTTGACTGGCTATAAGATCTGTTATGTTACCTATAATTCCTGGTGTATCACTGGAAATGGACTGAATGAGCTCATATCACAGAAAATGAAACCATCAGTTCTGAGCTAATTCCCTGAAAGACAGCAGGAAACCCATCTCAGCTGCCATAGGGGTTTATGTGTTGATTTTCCTTATGATTTATTTAAGGAATGCCTGCCCTCCACCCTTCTTCTCTCTTCCAAACAGTGTTATCAAGAATGTCAGAGCTCTTAATCACATGTCATTCCCGTTGTTCTGCATTACTTTATGAATTTTCCAACATTTTATACTTGGCATCTTTTCTCCTCACTCCAACATGTTATTCCCCTGTGGGTTGCCAATCTACCCAAGGTACTTAATCATGTATCATATGTTTCATCATTTCTGCACATGTGTCTCTCTCTCTGCCAGATCCCAGGTTGAAAAGAGGTTTCTCAAACATCTTGGAAAATGAGGGCATTGTGTCAGAAGCTCGGCATAGTGTAAAAGCTGACATTATGAAAGACAGCCATGACAACATGTATATCAAGACATTTGTATTGCCTGATCTCACTGCGTACAGTGACGACTTTAGGGCTTTTCTTGGCAAGGAGCTGATAGAAACATCAACTCTTGTGTCTTTAGAGCAGGCTGGTAGGTTGCATCATTTGTTTCATATTTTCTTACAAGCATAGCAGAATACCAAAAATTTTCCCAAAAACTGAAAACCTGATTTGAAAAGAAAGGCATTTTAGCAAGCAAACAGGAAGAAAAAAAAAATTGACAAAGCAATTTCTATATTTAACAGAAATCCAAATGTTGATCTTGGTGTCTGAAAACTGTGTCATCCACTGCTGCCCCCTCTGTTCTTAAGTCATAAATTTATTTGATCCTCTAAATAGGGGATTTGATATTTGCAGCAATCATAATATCTCTGGACAGACTGCAACTTTTATTCTCTTCATTTATCGTTTGAGGATAGAATAATTTAGAGCTTTTAAAATCACATAGTGGTATTAATACTGCCTTGGAAATTCAAATGATAGTGTAGTCAACTGATTAAATGCATTTTCAATTTGATTGATTTACATTTCAATTCTTCTTAAATGCTTTAGCAATTTATTTAATGGTCTTTCCAGTTGCTGTCTTTTGTCAGTGCTCTGGTAATGCCTTTATTTTAAAATTACCTTGAATTTAATGCCTGAGCAGTGCTTTAGAACAGTTCTTTTGTTGTGAAGCCCTTATCACTGCCATATTCTTTTTCTTTGATTAGGTCGCCTTAATTGGTGGGCAGAGCTTAGACTGTGCCAGAGACTCCTCCCAATGGCAACAAGTGGAGATGGAAATTGTCTTTTGCATGCAGCATCTTTAGGTGAGAGAACAGTGCCTTGATCACAGATGATTGTGTGTATTATACAATACAGGTATTGTCCCACGGATTTGCTCACATTGTGAGTAGCCAGGGCTTTCTTTGCATGAGATTCTGTAGTTTGGCAACTGAGTCATCCCTTCTTGCAGGTAACCTTTGAGGGAAGAAGATGCTGATCTTCAAGTTTGCATTTCTGTTAAGTTGCGGGAGCTCAATTTTAAAAGGCTTTTGGACTATTTAACAACATTTTCTCCTCGAACCATAGGAACATTCCCATTATGGTCAACACTAGTCCATAGGTCTGATTCACCACTGTACTTAATTATACGCGTTTACACCAGGCGTCCTTCATTTAGATTCTTCACAATTTTAGGTTAGGTAAAAGGGAGTAAAAGAATTTGCTTTCTTTTTCTGACTATAGACCTGCAAAAATGAAAACTGCCTAGGTCATTGCAAAATCCTGCATGCAACAAATATGTTTGTACAAATTCAGGGCTGTATTTCGTCATTTTTATGGTTTGGTTTCAAGTTACAACAATTATCTTTATCATTTTATCTTCTGCTATTGACTCTAATAGTTTTGGACCTATTAGGGTCCTGCAATCTATATAGCACTTTAAAGAATGAAAGCCTAACTGCTGTTTGGAGCTCCAGACATAATATAATAGTGATATGATTTCTTTGCAGCCATGTGGGGAATTCATGACCGACAACTGATATTAAGAAAAGAACTGCATGAAACTCTCACCAAGGCCTCATACAAGGATGCTTTGTACAGACGCTGGCGCTATCAGCAGACTATGAGTAATAAACAGGTAATTTCTGAAATACGCATATAGAGGATCTGTAATGAGTGTTTTATTTGATATCAGATTTATGAAATGATTTATACATTTATCATATTTGTGAGCTTTGGCGAGCAAATACGTTAAATATATTACGAATTTCATAAATCTGATTTTAAACAAACATGAGTTTGAGATCCTTTTTATCATATAAACTCTAACTAATAAAAAAAATGAACTCTTAATTTTGAAAAGGACCCTGAAGTGGCCCTCACCCTGTTTGAGACACATCAGTGACAACTGAACTGAATGAACTACACAGTTACGCGACACGAAGTAGATCCAAACAGCTGACAATCATTGATGAAACTTTAGACCACAGAAATGCTGTGCTACGTACTTTAATTCAAATGTTTAACTGAACTGAAACTGAAACGTGAAGAGAATGATGACAAGCGATAAGAAAGGCAGACTGAAATAATTTTTTTTAACCCACAGCAGTGAAAAAAATTACATAAGAAATTACGTCCAAAAAAAAAAAAAACTTCACATTTTCATAACGCCAAGAGCTTTCCAAGGCTTTCAATCAAAGTACTCATAAAGCAGGTCAAGAGTCAAAATTTTGTAACATGTGACATACCAAATAATAATTACACACTTTTATATCACCGGAAATAGGCTCCGTTTATATGATAAATCATGAAAATAACAGAAAGAATATGTATCTAAAAATTTGACAAGCACATCATAGAAGTGTCAGTTTAATTTGTCTTGAAAATGCTAGGTGTCTGCATCTTTCAGGCCATTTGCTTTCACCATTTACCAAGGGAACGCCTCAGAGTCAATGTCTCTTCAGTCAAGTTTCATATGTAGCCTTACTAAACTGCTCTTGAATAATCTTTTTACAAAAAATCCTCAATCAGTGCCATCCCAAAACACTTTAGAAGTCCAAAGAGATGGTTGGTGCTATAATTATCACTATTGTGAAGCACATTAGAAGTCACAAAGTGGTAGCTGGTGTCATTTCAGTTCTGTGGATTTTGTGAATTATGCTTACATAAGACTGTTTAGAATGTCACTGACTTTTTTTAATAAATGTGTTGAAGTTTATGATTTCTGTAGTTTTGTGTAAGAAGGATCTGAATGTATCGTCCTCAAGCTTGAATCAGATAGTGCAGGGTGTGTGGCTGTTTGGTGGTTTCGAATTTCAAAAGCTGATACTATAGGTGTGGTTGTGTCAGAGGTGGTGCTTCATTAAGGGCTAGTAGGGCTGAACACACCATTCAGGCCAGGGGCAGGAAGATCATGATGAGAGTTTTATCATAAGAAGAGACTGGGCGTGATCAGTGATCACCCATTCCGATCTCCCAAAGACTCTGAAGGAAACAGCCATTTTAGCCCCTCCTAAAAAACTGGATGATGTACCGGTGGTGTATGGCTAGTAGGTAATAATTATTAATAATAATAATAATAATAAACATAGCATTTATATAGCGCTCATCCCTGTAGATATAGGCTCAGAGTGCATTACATAGAGAAGTAAATAAGATCATATAACATTGAGCTCACACACCCAAGCATACTACGCACTGTACACATGTACTGCAATTTAAAAAAAACCACAAAAAAACATTTGGTTCTTATTCTTCCATTTTGTTTGCACTGTATCTGCAGTCAGGGCTTGTGTTTAGTGAGGCTGAGTGGAAAGATGAATGGGATAACATTCTCCGCCTAGCATCGCCAGTTCCCAGAGGGGCGCCCGACCCAGCCAGGTCCAACAACTGCTGTGATAGTGCTGTTACACAAGGGTAAGCTGAGAGCTCATCACTTGTCTGGAAGAGAAATGATACTTGTTTATAGTTACAACTATGTGCTGATATTCAGGAGATTCTGCCATAGCCATGCAGCATCTATTTTAGTGCCATCTCTTAATAAGAATTGCATGGAAAATATACATGATAACCAGGCTCACTGATGTATCTATTTTCCTGACAAACGGGCGCAGAGTACTGCTGCTCCATTCCTGTATGAAATATACTGGAATTTAAATATTTGAGGCACTCCTTATGTGTGCGTACAATCAAGATATTGTCATATTAAATGTGCTGGACTTGTTTTTCTGTCTTTTGTCTTTGCTGTCTGCTTAGTGAATTAACTAATTTGCAGAGTTTCTGGTTATTATTTCTGTGCACGAACTGTCTTAATGGTGTGCATAAAATTAATCTGGGGCCAGGTTCATGAAAAGCAGTCTTAGAGGTAGTGTTTTAAGGTATTTTCAAATTTTCTTCACAATCAGATAATTGAGGTACAACCAGGTCTTTTTATTTTAATCTATAAACTTTTATATCTGAAACTAACTTTTCAGCGGATAACAAATCTCTAACATCAGCCAGTATTTTTATATGGACATAGTCATAGTATTACAATAATCTTGAACCAGATACATTTATAACTACTTTTGGACATACAACTAACATCCAACACATGCGTGTTGTGGTTCCCATGTTTAAAGCCATTGGACAAATGTATCTGGTGCTGTCTCGTGGAGTTAATTCATATTTCTTGTCTATGAGGCTGTCATCTAACCATGCAAAAGTTGCAGCACACTATCTGTTTTGATAGGTGTGAGGAACCTGTGGTGTATGAAAGCCTAGAGGAGTTCCATGTATTTGTGCTGGCCCATGTGCTGCAGAGACCCATTATTGTGGTGGCTGATGCCATCTTGAAGGATTCAAGTGGAGAGGCCTTGGCTCCCATACCATTTCCTGGAATCTATCTTCCCTTGGAGGTGCATCCGTGCTACAAGTCTCCCCTACTGCTCACCTATGATGCTGCTCACTTCTCAGCCTTGTGTCCAATGGAGCAGCCCACAACTGTGCCCCATCTTCCAGGTATGTTTTTATCCTTAGGCAATATATCTTATTTCTGTAGCTGAGAGGGAGGCAGTGTGGCCATTTGGTTTGTGTGTCATACTCAGAAACTGAAGACTGTGAAGTTTAAGGTTTGTGTGTTTGACTTGTGGGCCACAAAATTTACAGTGATGTACTCAGGTTTAACTGTATACCTGACTTTAGAGCTGGGGATTTACATGTATAAAGTGTACTGTTCTGTGTGTTGGTATTATGACATTGTTAATTTGAGACCCTTGAACCAAGCTCTGCTATCAGAGAACCTGGATTTGATCAACTCAACAGCTACTTGTAGACAATACTCATTGACACTTCTTTTTAAAAATATATATTCAGTGATGTTTCTGACAGATGAATCATCATAATGCAAAACAAAATTCTTACACTGGTAGAATGCTTTGTCATTTTATAGATAATAATATGATAATTTTGCCATTCATAATAAATATGGGACTAAGGACAGTCTTTTTTTCATCCTTTCAGCTGCTATCCCATTGGTAGATCCAGAGCTGAAACTGTTGCCTTTACATTTTCACATCGATCCTGGCACTAGAGTGGACTGGAGCAAGGACCTGGTGTTGGAGCCCAGCCTTGAGGACAAAATTAACTTACTGCAGAAGTTCTTGGAGGTGGAGAGGCTGCCCCTTAAACTGGCAGATGTCAATGGGGATAGTGACAGGGGTTCATGTGGATCCCAGGATTCGGATGAAACGGGGGTGTTAGTCAGAGAAAAGGACAAGAAGAAAGAGGACAAGAAAAAAGATGCCCGCATGTCCCAGCAGGTTCAGACAGTAGCCAAACAGTTTGGGAGCATTGGCAAGAGCATGGGAAAGAAGCTGAAGCAGCTGGGTAAGGTTGGGAAAGGAGACAAGTCCCGACGGCCAAGTGTGGGAAATGAGATTACACAAAGCACCCGAGTCATTTCAAATTATGGAGGTCAAGGTAATGGGCAAGACTATGTTTTGGTAGCAAAGCTGTCTGAGAAACGTGGGAAACAGCAGCAAGAGATGATACGTAACTATTTGCAGGATGCCAGTGTGAGATTCCAGTCTGACAAGGAGCTGAAGAGACAAAGTGATGTGGAGTTAAGAAGCAAAGTCGTTCCCCACCCAGCTGTAAATGTGACCACAGCTTGTGTTACATCAGGATGTAGTCTATTTGGTACTGCCCAGACAAACAATATGTGCTCAAAGTGCTTTGCTGCCCATCAACGAGAGTCAACTATGGTGCAGAAATCAGCAGGGGGTGGTTTTGTCTATAACACTTTTCCTGGGAGGGGCAAGCCACAGAGCACACCTCCGATGTTGGCAGATGAGATTTTTGTGTATGGGAAGTCCAAGTTCTATACATCTAGTAACGAGAATGTGGGGCCGCCAACATCAGATTCCCTAAATGTTTCTAATCTTGACAAACAGGTCTCTCGTTCGAATAATAGCATCGTTAGTGCTCCACGCATCAGATCTCCTTCTCCAGATTATGATAACCTAATAGACTTCCCCCCACAGCGGGATACACGTGCACAGTCCAATCCCAAGCCAGTGGCCAGTCAGTACATGGAGGACAGGCAGCAGTGCAGAGCTCCAGGCTGTGAATTTTATGGGAGTCGGGAGTCGGATGGGCTGTGCTCTAAATGTTATCAGAAAAAATATCAGGAGACCTTGGCAAGGGCAGTGAAGAGCACAACAAAGTTGTGATTAACAATTTGGCCTTCATTTCATGTGTATTTGCTCTTGGCAAAAGTTGTTTGTTTCTCTTTCTCCTCTTCCTGCAAGGCCCTAGTTGTATATCTCATCTGGCACAGACATATTCAGACCATCTGCTGGCTAAAAGACACCATAAGGTTTGATTTTTTCAGTTCGCTTCCATTTATATTCATGGTGAGCAGCAGCCCCCATGCTTAGCACTCAACATGACACACCATACCAATGTGAAACTTTTCAGTAACTCACTGATATAACCTTGCAAGGAGAACTTCACCAATCATGCTGATTCTAAGTTGTCTCATTAGAACTAGCAGATTCAGATTTGCTGGCTCTGTGACCCCATACAATTCTTTACAGTGTGTAGAATGCTGGACTGATCATACATGATATTAAAATATAAGCTTGTGCCATGTATCCAGCTCTAACTGTTAGCTGTGGCCCATCACCAAGCATTGAGCAGTTCAGGCTTATCTTAATTATGTCCGAATTCTTACGTGATTTCTATCACTAACCTTTATGGAGACAATGAGATTAGCATCTGCTCTGTCCATAATTCAACAAAATTTTGCTTTTCCAGTGACTAAAGGTTAGTTTCTATGGAACAATAGAAGAGGTTCTGGAGGTTGATCAGAATAGTTGGAGAACGGGTTGTTTAAGAGGGAACAAAAGAAAGTCATGTTAGCACTGAGGACAATGAGCAGCCTGTTAAGCTGTATAAAGATATAATCTTTCTTCTCTTAGGGAGGTGAGAATCTCTTAAGGTTACTGATGAAATTTCTTCAAAAAGGGTCACCTCACCTGAGGGGATATTAGACACATCCAAATCATTCAGTTGGTTGATGAAATAGGAGGCATTGGGAAAAAGGAAGCATATAAACCAACGACTACAGTGGCAGTGATGATTAAGCACTTCCATTTTGCATCACGGACTGTTCTGAGTAAAGCACAGTCAGAAAGACTTCCTTGGACAGTGGACAGGGCATCAGAACAGCTAGTATGTCAACAACGTAATTTTAATACTTTCTTCTTTTTTCCCCCGTAAGTTTCCCCCCAAAGGTAATTTTATGTCTGATCATATTCAGATGTGAAACATTAGACCTTGAGTAGTCATGGTCGTGGAAAATTGCGGTGAGTTTTGTTCTGCAGTGACCTTAGAGTTTGATTTGCTTATTGAAGGCATTACCTGATTTTGAAAAGGTTTCTTTGGCTAGATAAAAAATATGATAGATGCATAGTGCCAGCATCAAACAGAAAAAGCATCAATCCAAGTGCCATTTGGAAATATCCAGCAAAACACAGGTTCTTGGGACCTGTCATAATTCGCCTTCCAAATCAGCCAGGGAAGGCAAACAGTTCCATACTTGCTATGGCCTGAGAGGCAAGAAAGCATGAATGACTAAATATTGCTTAAAGTTGTTGATAAGCAAGTGTTGTGATGGGAAAATAAAGCTGTGAAGGAAGTAAAATATGGGCATTGGCTGGCCCAGTTTAGCCATGTGAAAAGCTAAAACAAGCTTTTCTGAAAGCGACATTGTATATGTTGGTAGAGAGTAAAAGACTTTGTAGTCATTTCAGAAAGTAAGAGCTGCCCGATCTTTTATCAGTGTAAACCACCAAGTATTGGCAATATAGTCCCAATTACCTTGCCCATCCTTTTATGTCTAGTCTTGTTGGCTTGGTTTATATTTATTTATATATTATTGCTTTGTTATGACTCAGCTATTCAAAGCATTGTAAATTATACGCATTTTATATTGTTTTGCTTCATTAATGATATGAAAACAGACGATACAGACTTTCAGCTTTACAATTATTTCATAATACTGTATTTCCAAATAGTTGCCTGAAAGGCAAGGGGGCTTTGTATTGAGTATTAAACACTGTGGAATACTATGAGCACAACACTGATGGTAGTGAAATGTTTGTGTGTGCAATGCCCTTTCCCTTGAGACAGGAGTACAGAAGGTTATACCTATTTTTTTTTTACTCAGATCTAGGTTTTGTGGGGTGTTTTGTGTTATACCATGGATGTAAACTTTCCCTGACCATTCAGCACTAGTTGTCAGAATGGTGTTGGCAGTTTGCTGGCAGAAATTAAAGACTTGATGAAATTATAGCCAGACCATGGAAGTTGTGCTAGTTTGCTATTTGCCCACTGGATATTGGTCAAAACTGACCCAAAAATACTTTTACAAGACTCTTCCAGCAAGGAGCACGATAAAGACATTATCCCTCTGTTCAAATTCGGCAAAATAGTTTTTCATCATACTAGAATTTGCCACGGGGTAATTCATGATGTGGAAAGAGGTGAAAAGGAAGGAAATTGTGGCCATGGAGTTGAAGGAGTCATAAACATTACAGACCCTCACTCTTATAGAAGTTCTGGGTTGCAGGCTATGTAAACATTACAGGAGGAAGCAGCTGCAAAGAAGGAATTTATTGTTGTAAGGAACATAATTGTAGAGACACACCTTTATTGTACAAAACTTTAAGGCAGTTGTTGGGTGAACTTGTGACTAGCAGAGCATTATGAGGCTGTTTACTTAGGTCACTTTCACATTTACTGCAACCTCATCAAGCACTAATGATGAAAACAAATTCTGTCTGTATCCTATTTTCCTTCTATTTTCTTCCTTTGCTTTTTTTTTAGCTAGATTTCACTCATACCAGGACTATAACTAGGCAGCCCAGAGTTAAAGGAAGACTGAACCGTCCTACAGACCATATTAAATCATACGGTACCCTATTATTCCAATAAAACAGTCCTTCAAGTGTCTGTCATAATGATATGACGCCTCTGCTGGCCCCAGACAACCCATAGGATTACATTATCCAAAGTCCGAATTGTTACAACCACTGCGCGCGTGGCGGCCATAAGCTTACGTCAAATACGTTCTTGCCACATGGCCCAGCTGTCTAGCCAGTGCTGTGCGGACGGGTGATAGCATGTTGGTATGAATGTTTTAATTCCTCTGTGAACAGTAGATATGCCAAACAAAATCATGCTGAGGCAATAAAAATGCAGAATACTTTTTCTGGCTTACTCTATCAAACTTTACATTTGAATTTGGAATACCAGAACCTTAATTAAAAGCTGAATAATACATTGTCAGGTAGAGGTGTCTGCAGATGTTGGAACATAAGTGACGTCAGCGTTTTTGCCGCGGGCTTCTGCTGATCGGGGAAGGGGAATAATTCTGGACTTAAGGGCCAAACCCGGTAACTCTAGCTCTCCTTATTGCGTCATATTACATACGCGCACGATAACAGAATGATGCTCTTTCTTCGCGAAATTGACTCGGTGGGCACCATAGATAATTTTTAGAGAGAAAAGGTATTGAAAAGTGGAAAATTATTTTTGATGTGCGTGTCCTACTTTAAGGGTTTCCCCAAAGAAAGGAGGAAAAAAATGGCATAAAGGGATAAGAAAAGGACAGAAGATATTAGGAAGGGGTCCCCATGAAACAGTTTACAGGGGGCCCTGAACAAGGCAGTTACATCTGTGACTTGGTGCTAGAGATTTGGGCTTGACAGCTTTCGCCCATGCATTTGAATTCTCTGGAAGAAATACACCACCACTTGTGGTAAATTTTTTATGCAATTTTTTACACGAGAGACCACTGTAATAAGTTTCAAACAAAGGGACAATGGTCACCACTTCTGTATTCGAAGAGGGTGCATTTTATAGCGTTAAAGAACTTTCAGTGTGAAATGTGGCAAGCCATAAACCTGAACAAGAATACTAGTGAAGGTTCTTTTCATGAAATGGTGATGTTCCCCATGGCTTCGAACATTATCAAAAGTTGGGGAAGGGGATGCTTAGATTGTACACAGGAGTGAAATGTCTTGCATACTGCAATTATTATTGATATTATAGAAAATGCAGGCCTGAAGTACATTGGGGGTAAATGTTTCATATATTGGTCAAGGAGAAGAGAGGTAAGAGAGAGCAGAATTCTCTGAATTTCTAACCTTCAAATGAAAGAAAGTGTGCCCATCAGGGGGAGGATTTAGCTTTGTTTATCAAAACCTGAATTTGGTAGCATTGTCAATAAGGCACCACAGTACTCCAGTTTTTAAACCAGTGCCAACATCTTTTGCCTGTCAGTGTATCATATAGTAATGTGACCCTGGCCTGTAAATAGCCTTATAGTGTATATTGGTAGATGATGAGGAATGGTGAAGAAATACAGTGTACATGGAAATGGCATAAATGCAATTTTGTAAGTCTTGGAAGAGGCTGTAACTCAGCAACATATGTGAAAACAGGAGGAGGGCTACTCTACTCTCTTCATGCTCTTTGCACATTCCCTCAGTTAAATAAGAGCAACCTATTGCTATTTTGTTAGAAAAGAGATGGTGCTTGATTGTAGAAGTAGACATTTTGACAAAATTAAATGTGGTCCAACGGTAGATTGATAGGTGGATATCTTTTTTTATTGGACATTACTCATGTTAAGTATCAATACTCTGTTATAACTGAAAAAATAAGTGTGCAGCATTACAGGAATTATTTATGTATATCTCTCTGCCTGCGTGTAATACTGCCGTAAAGTTTTTTAAGTTGTTGCAGAACTTACAACAGCATTTTTTGCAGGTGGCGATCTGTTAATAGGTATATTTATTTTTTTTGTCCATTGTATTTCTAAACTTTAAGTAAGATTTCTTAACACTACTTAGAAGTAAATATCTATTAGCATCATTACTGGAAAAGCTAGGTAACCATCTATGTTATTTCACCTCGATACTGTATTATGTACATTTACATTAACTCATTTTGTTTGGTGAGGTTTTCTTTTGTCTAGTAGCTGGCCTTGATGATTTTCATGATATTGATGAACAAGTCTTGAATATCTTTGAAGTGAAAGCCAACTTGCTTTGACACACTTTAAAGTTTGTATACCTGATGTTACTGCTGACGGCACTGAAACCAAAATCTCATAACTATATGAGCTCTACTCATGGAGGAATTGGCATGGTATTGTAAGAAATCAACAGACTTTACAATTTACAGTATCAGTACATCACAGCACTTCCACAAGTAATGGAAAATGTTGTCAGACAGGTCTGTTGTAGATTGTTGTCATAGTAATTAGCAAGGATTACTAGGAGCCACCAGTTAACCCCGTTCAGACTACATGTATATTCAGTACTCTAGGCTTGTAATAGTGTGGTCTTGAATTTCATAGCCACATGAACAAAATTTTGGATTTCTGCCATGCCAAGTGATATCTGTATGTGTTAGCACTTGGAATTTCAGTGATTTCTTAGAGGTGATTCATAAAATTATACCAAAATACTACTGTGGTGTAGAGAACTAGGCAGCTGTTTGAAAGTGGCAGTTCCAGTGTGGAGGAAGTAACCTCGCAGTAGGATAAATTACTTGTTTTGTTATTTACAGTATGGAAAAGTTTTCTGCCCAGTTTAGATTAGTTGGTTCAGGGTATACATCATGACATACCGAGGAATATTGTTGTAATGCTTTCACTTCGAGAACCTGATTTGTATCATGTTTTTGTTATGCTAAGGTCTTCCAAAAGACATTGTTTATGAACATCTGCCTCTCTCTTTTGAGTCTGAGGAAATGGCACATATGATATGGACCAACTGAGCAAAAAACACAAGACTTCAAGAAGCAGTTGTCCTCACATTTCATTTGCCTTCTGTCATATGTGGGAATCCACCCTCATTTGCCATCCTTTATGTCTAATTTATATACTTTTAACTTTTATAGATCATTAACATTGACACAGCTGCATTTATTTTTTTTTCTTCTTGCCTTGGTCACTACAGCTTACTTACATTTTTCAATCCATATGCTTTTATTCATGTAGCCTTATAGTCAGTTTTGGTAAGCACATGTAACATCATTAAAGGACATAGAGAACAAATATTTGATCCATATGGGAACATGGTTAGTATTAAATAATATCGTATTCATCATCTAAAGGGACGTTTGAAGGATATTTAATATATTAAATACTGTATGTTACATTCTTGTGTTAGTGTAAGCACATGTAACATCTTTAAAGGACATAGAGAACAAATATTTGATCTATATGGGAACATGGTTAGTATTAAATATCGTATTCATCATCTAAAGGGACGTTTGAAGGATATTTAATATATTAGATACTGTATGTTACATTCTTGTGTAAGTGAGGTCATCGCCTCACCAACTTGCTTTCAGTGAAAGATGGAAAAAGGGGATGAAAGAGATGGCAGAAAACAGCTATAGATTGAACGTTAAAAGAAGAAAATCCCTGCTTGGTTGATTATCTTGTGTCAGCAAGACACCTAACTGAATTGCATTGTTGACACTGCTTCTACACTGTATTAGATTAGCAGTGAGGTTTAGACTAGTTCATCATGCTCAGTTATGATCTGAAATTCTCACTCACATGATTATGTCCATGAAAGTCATGTAGGAGTATGAACTCCTGGGCAGAATTTGCTGGAATAAAAATTTGTGAATTTGTGAACAGAGGACATTTATCTTGCCAGCCTCAAAATGGGCATAAAATGCTTTTGGACAAAGTAAGTACGAGTAAGTCTCATATGTGTATGTTCATTAAGTGAAAAAAGTTTCAAGTCAGCGCTTTTCTGGCCCAAGATATAGTTGTTTGAAGAAGCAGGAGATTACCACTATGGAATGGAAAATATTCTGAGAAAACTGCAATTTAAGAACAATTTTCCACCACAAAAATCATCTATTATGCTTCATAAAGACCTCAAAAGTTGTGTGAACAGAAATGATTTTACTCCCGATTTCTGCAGCAAAAAAAAAAAAGCCATATTGGATAGCCTGTGTTGGCTTCAAAGCCTGATGTCTCGGTTCCTAATCTAGCGACATTGGCCACTTTTGATCAAGACCTTTGCCCTCTCTTGATCCTCTGGTTACAAAAGCATGTATTTGCTTGTCTGTTGCTTATGTCACTAGTGCACAGGGACATATCTACTGTATATTTCTGTTATCTGACCATTGAAGAAACATGATGAAATCGACACTCAATACCAAAGAAGATGCACATCTTGAAACAATGAATGTCACATTTTGGGAACGCTTTGCACCATACCAGGTAACTACATCAAAGAGATTGAATTTGGTGAATTTTACTTGCCATGGAGGAACTCAGATTGAGTGCTGTTGAGAAGTTTCCATATGCATGGTAAGAAGACTTTTGAGAGATCTGAGATGAGATATAAACAGTTTGAGCAGGAGACTATTGATATCTAGAGAAACATCTTGAACAGAAGCCCAGTGTTTTGAATCAAGTATAATGTGATTTCATGGAGAACATAAGTCTGTCTTTGATTTTGAGAAAACCTAATATGTACTGTTAATCTGAAAACTGCTTTATCCAAGAGGTTTCCAAAATTCTGTATCATCCTCATTATAAACTCCTCTGTTCAATAAAAGAAATATGTTAGATAATAAATTACCTTTACAATGAAGTTTCCTCATTTCATCATCCAGGCTTAAATTACTCAATATCAGCCTCTTTGAAGTCTATTAGAGACAACTGACAATGGTTTTTTGTTGTTTTAAATTCTAGGAAAAGTATGGATACATTTTAATGTATGTGTATCTGCCTAGGAACAAGTCTTCCTCCAAGATAGTGGCATTGAGGAAGAAACAGGCAACGATGTGATTAGCTTCTGTAGAGCAAACTACAATTAGACAGTCATTCATACTATCACTCTACACTTATGTTCATTTAGACCATTCAGAAATGACTCCGATTTGACTTTTTACTAATAACCAAGTCATATAGATGGAACACAGCTGTGCACCCATTACAATTTTAAACTTATTTTTCTCTTTCTGCCACGCTGATATTGTTGAAAAAAGGCACCGTTCTTAAAATGAAATAATGAAATACTGTTTAAGAAACTATTTATTTATCCAAGCCCTATGATTTCAATTTCACCAACTTCATTTTTTTAATTTTGAAAAAAAAGGTCAGCTTGACTGCAACAACATGAAGGCCTTTTGGATTTAGTTCTGATTCAACAAAGATTAGTATTTGTTGATTTTCATTTCGGGTGGGGAGCAGTTTGATTGCTTAGAAATGGGTCAGTTATAATATGTATGTACTGTTCATATACTTCTTCCTCAAGATCTGAAGGGGGTATTACACGCTCAGTCGGTACGGAAGGAATTCTGGATTTGGGCTGAGCTTCAGTCCGTCCTTAACGTTTAATAAGAAAACTAGCTGAAATCGTCAGTCAGTCCTGCAGTCCGTCCTCGCAGCCAGAAAATCAGGCAGCGCCTGATTTTTTGACGTCCGGACTGCCTGCTGGGAGAAGGGAGCGGCATGTCTTTGAAGATTTCCCTGCCGGCGATAAAATACCGTTTTTAAACTTAGCGAAAATGACATCCTAGCGTACAAATAATATCAAATTCAGAATCAGTGTATCAAAATTAACAAAATGACTCGCGTATAACTCGTTTTATTGCCTTATTTGAAAGTTTAAAGTGTCAATCTCTGTCATAGCGTAGGCCTTGGCCTAGTGTGTTTTGTTGTTCTTGTATTGACATTGATGACCCGTGTCATTGTCTCAGTACGCGTATAGCAAAGGTTTGTGCACGTGCTGTCTTTGTATTGTAGGCCTTTCTATTCTATTATGGCAATGTGGTACAAAGAATCACAGCGGCTTGCACCACTGTTGATTGCTCAGCAACAATGGTGAGACGAGAGACAACAAATGTAATTTTATAAGTCTCTTCGTCCACTCTCATGAAATTGTTGAAGTCCTCAGGAAATGCTCTAATCTCCTCCAAAATATTTGTGTGTGAGAGCTCTTTAAAAGCCAGTTTTTTTTTTACCACATACCACGTTGTTTTCATGTTCTTTTATTTTTCAAAATAGCATAAATTGCTAGGCTATCTAGATCCCGAAGTGTTGTGTCAGCCATCATTGCTTCATTTGGCGGGAAATTATTTGTGTGCTTATGTGATCCGGATGGCCTTCATTTAGGTCGTTGCGTCTAATACACGTACAATTTTTACGATGGCCTGCAGGCTCACTCATTCACTGCAGTCAAAAAGTTCTTCCGTACTGACTGTACGTGTAATACCCCCTTTAGCGGTTTTGATTAGGACAGGACAGTATGCAGCAGCAAGTATGTATTAGCTATCATTTTCGTTGGACACTTTCTAGACTTACGCTGAGAAAAAATTGTTTATAAGTGAGTGTCATTCTCATTGCCCTAATGCCATTGTCCCATAATGTAGAAAATACAGTGGCTCAGTGAACTGTGCTGTAGAAGTTTGATTTCAGTCAAAATGAATGCCAGCCATGCTAATATAAACTGTCATGTTCACTCATATGTCAGATTGATATTGTACTGTAACTTGATAGACAGTGATAATAATTGAAAAATATGTCAGCTGCTGCAAATTCATCCCAACTGTATTGTTGATAGCAAAAGATTTATGGAAGCTCCACAGTATAATGATGGCATCATCAATGCAATTAAGAGACATATTTCTGCCCTCCAAAGGCAAACCAACTTAACTGCAATTATGCCAGACCGCCTAATAGACCACTATTATATAATTTTGCCTTTTGCTGATATGCATTTCTGCTTGGAACAAGACATAGAATATGTTCATGTGGCCCTAAGCAGGTAGGAGTCTTATAAGCAGAGAACCTGTAGATAAATCGATTTGCCTGTGGAGGGCAGATTTATTGCACTGATAAATTATCTGCATAATCCTATCCTTATGATCTCTATGTATGTACTCTGATGCATCTTCTTGGGCGAGTCATGTACAAGGCATACATTTTGCATATCCTCACATGTAGCTTGACATGCTTATTTTATGTATGTATATATGAAGTTGGTGTGAAGGCATGAAGTTCCTTGGTGTTTTTTTTTTCTGGCCTGTGATATATCATTTTTTTATTCAAATAAACTTTGTGCCTGTGTCTCAGGGTTTTGAGTTTTATATCTTAGAATGAGTTTAGAAGTCTGTTGTTTAATGTAGGTAGTGCTTCATGGTTGGGATTATAGTCTAGCAGGAAT
This sequence comes from Ellobium chinense, assembly GCA_033807755.1. Lineage (NCBI taxonomy): Eukaryota > Metazoa > Mollusca > Gastropoda > Ellobiida > Ellobiidae > Ellobium > Ellobium chinense. The sequence continues at coordinate 6,651,812 of JAWQUT010000002.1, read as the reverse complement.
AATTTTAGTTCCATGGGGGTTATCTCCTCTTGTTCAAGTTAATCAAGTCTACCAAATTTTGAGGAAGGCGTGAAGAAATTGTATGAAGAAATACATTTTGGCTCATAAAGATATATTCAAGGGAACAGTGAATATACATGTGTTCAAGATTTTTGTTTTCAACTACATGCATTTGATCAGCCTTTGACAATCATATTAATTTTCAAAGGCAAGTTCCAGCAGGTGACTTGTTTCAAAACCAGACTGACAGAGTTTCATCTGGTCTATTTTTTCCTCCCCTACATTTAAGAATTTTTATTTAATACCTTAGCATGTTTCTGTCTTTCTATTTCACTGCATTTGTGGAAGAGTTCTCTGAATAAAGCAACCACTCTGGGAGACAGAATGAAAGTCTCATATATAGGGAAGAGAATGTCAAATAAATTTTATTTTCATGAAATGAAAGCAATGAATAAACAAAGAGTTCTGTAATTGGTTTATCTGTATTTTGAATTCGGTGGAACTCTGATAACACATCAAGCCTGTAGACCGTATAGTTTTGCACAAGAACATCCAGTGACAGAATCAGTCACACCAACCAGATGACCAGCTTTAACTCATGAGGACCAGTCACTTTTCAAATGACATGAAATTATCATTCCAAACCTATACAATTTCCAAGAATACTGTATGTGTATTTTTTTAAAATCCTTTTCTGTCGAGGCTCTAATTTTCGTGAAAAGTCAGAAATGGCTTTTCGCAAGCCCTGCATCATGGTATTCTCCAGACAGTATGAGTACAGAAAGTCTAGAGCAATTCAGATTGATTTGACACACTGTCGATAAATATTGGGCAACCCTGCCTCAAGCTGACAGAAAACATACATCAATAATATCCAAATAATAAGGGTTAGTAAACCAGAGGTAACTGCATACTGGTAGTAACCCTCTGAACATATCTGAATAGAATTTATTTCACAGGATGTAATTTTCACAAGTCAAGCTCTACTTCACTCAGTACATGCAAAAGTTGCAAAAATAAAAAAGAACACACAAACTTCTACAGTATCTACAACATTAAGTATGAGAGAATAGACTGGCCTAATAAATGTGCAGGATAGCTTATAACATAATTAGTACCCAGTCAAGTGTACAGAAGATGGCAGTATAGCATGTTGCTAGTGCTCAATTGGTGTGTGACAGAGGACATGTATACATATCTGCATTTTCTCAGTGCTGTAATTAAAAAAGTGGGGAGGAAATAAAAGTCTTTCAAGTGTTTGTAATAATGACATAACACCTCTGCTGGCCCCAGAAAACTCACAGGGTTACATTATCCAAAGTCCAAATTGTTACAACCACTGTGCGCGTGGCGGCCATAAGCTTACGTCAAATATGTTTTAGCCATGGCCAAGTGGTCTAGCCAGTGCTCTGCGGACAGGTGGGATGAATGTTTTAATTCCTCTGTGAACAGTAGATATGCCAAACAAAATCATGCTGAGGTATTAAAAATGCAAAATACTTTTTCTAGCTTACACTATCAAACTTTACGTTTGAATTTGGAATACCAGAACCTTAATTAAGAGCGGAATAACACATTGTCAGGTAGAGGTGTAAGAGCTGCTGGAACGTAAGCATTCTTGCCACAGCTTTCTGCTGATTGGGGAAGGGAAATAATTCTGGATGCAAAGGCCAAACCCAGTAACTCTCTCTCTCGTTGTCGCGTCATATTACATACGCCCACAATAACAGAATGATGCTCTTTCTTCACAAAATTGACTCGGTGGGCACCATAGATAATTTTTAGAGAGAAAAAGTATTGGAAAACAGAAAAATATGTCCTACTTTAAATAATGTGCCAGATGATCTTTAGACTTTTCTGATGAATAATTGCTACAAAATACACATCAACCAACTACAGTAAAATGTACATAGTATACCTCATAACCAACTGACAAATGTGAAAGGACTATACAATATTTCTTATGATTAAATACAAAAGCTCCTGACTCCAAAACTAAAATTTCATCCATTTGCCTTTTTACTTTAGCATGACAAATTATACTTTTCCTGCTCAAAGCATACAATATGTAAAAAAACTAGAATAATACATCTTGGCATGCTATGTACAGCATAAAAAAAAAAAAAAGGCTATAAAAAGTGGAAGTCAGTTAAACTGAAGTTGCTGGGACAGGACCAATCTTTCTGAATTAAGAGTGTTTTGAATTCAAAAGAGAAACTGTCAGTCTGGGGCAGTTTCAGCATAACCAACATGGCATCCATACATTCAATAAAATGGACAAAGCTCAGAATGGGCGGTGAAAACACAAACTTATACACAATTACAGTCGAAACCTGATATAACAGGGACTGTAGGACCAGAGCAAAATCCCTGTTATATCAGATCCCTGTTAAATCAGATAACCAAGGGAAATAAGCAAACACGGTTTGTAGCTGTTATCACTTTTGATCTAGAAGCTTCCTTGGAAAGTGCAAACAATGCTGGACCCCAGTGCATCATGTTAAGATGGTCATCCCTTTTATTTGTCTTCTGCAAAGGGGACCATGATAGTTGGCCAGTGTGGCATCTAGTAAGCCCTGTGGTAGTCAGCCATGGTCCAATAGTGCGCCCAGGAACTTGTTTTGAAAAACTGAATAGAGATTCTTTCTAAGAAATTTAAACGCCGCCATGTTCAGTAATGCAATCCCTTTGATTGTCTTCTGCCATGAGAACCCCGGCGACTGGCCTATATGGCTTTTAAAATTTCCTGGTTGGCCATGGCCAGGAATGCTAGTTGTCATCACTTTTGTATTGATAAAGATTGATGGCTCCATACGGAAATAGTGCACAGGTATACAGTAGAGCAAAAACGCCCCATAACAGTGCTGTGCTGCTTAGACAGTGTAAATCAAATACAGATCATGTCTTACATGCATTCAAGCTCATCTTTTTCGTCAGTACATTGCAATAAAAGTAAATAGACACGGTCCAGGCATTGTTTACTTTCGATTGCGTTCACACTAGGCTAGCATTAGTTGCGCTAGCCTCGCTCGCGTGTTCGTGTTTCCGTTCACTGGACTGCACTGCATAATGAGTAATGCTAGACCTACATGCAAAAGTACACAAGAGCTAAAATCCACTTTTTTTTTATTACTTGACCGTGTCTCGGTATCCCTGTTATAACCAGTTTGGCTTTCGTGGGGTCCTGTTATGGCCGATATATTTTGCTAAAGATAAAGAGGAAAAAAAAATGAGGATTTGCAAAATCCCTGTTATAGCCGGATCCCTGTTATACCCGGGCCTGTTATAAATGGTTTTGACTGTATGTGAAACAATATATTTTGCTTGTTAATACATGTAAAAAAAAATATGCGTGTCCTAGAAACATGGGTGAAGACTGGTGGTGAAGTAATGACTGTTATTTGAGATATCTTTTCCTAAGATTATTACCCACAACAAAAAAAACTGCACACTGATTAGCATGTTGAGGTGCGGTTTTGCATGCATGAGTAAGCCAGAGTGAAACTAATTTTAGTGAAAACCACTGACTAGGAGTTTCTGTGTGCTGAACACAAAAAAAAGTTAGGGAGCTAGTAAGCATATAAACTGATAGCAGAGAAACGATTATCAAACTGCAGAATGAAGACAGCCAGCTCCTTTCTTCACCACACCAAGAATTGCATCTAGTCTGGCCTGCGTGAGACTACCAACTAGCGTACTCAGGCATATGGGGACGTCACCCCACCTCATCTTCACTCTCATTTCCTTTCTATTGAACTACACATGCAAAATGTACTGACTTAGTAAAGGGCAGTGCACACCATGATAAATTGCAATAATTAACAAGGGAAAGGTTGTGTGGCATAAACCCTGCCCCCTTAAGTAAATAAAGGTATATCACTGAAAAAGTAAAAGATCCCTGCTAGCAATCCATTCCACATGCAGTTGGCCTTGAAGCAAATGAATAGACTTAGACAACTTGCAATGGTGGTTTCATTGTTGATGAACTTAATACAGCATATTCAAGCATATTCCTATTGAAGATATTATTAAGGGCAAGTGTGGCACACTGTAGGGGTAAAATTGGGTCAAATTGTGTAAAATGAATTATGGGCAGTTTCTTGAACGACGACATGTCCTTAATCCATTCCTGAAGTTATTTTCATGATTCCTGTCTCAAAATGTTTATTTTTGATGCAAAAGGAAATGATCACCCTGTCTCATATGCATCTGTCGGGTAATCTTTATCATCAATTATCTCAAAATTAAAGTTTTCATCACTCTATCCCTTCGATCTGACTTTTTTTCTGGTCCATTTACATAACTCTCCAAGCCCCTGTTTTGAGATTGTCACAGGGTTTTTTTTGATATCTTGTGTTTATCTTTTATGAATTTGTAAAGTTGAAAAGCCTCAAAATTGTCAATGTTTTTTTCAAGACATTTAAAAAAAAATTATTTTAAAAAACCTGTCCAAGAAATTGAAAAAAAAAAAGCCCGTGACATTCTATTTTAAATAAAGTGATTTTTCAAATGGAAAAAAAAACCCCAGCTTCTTACTATCTGTTGTTCCCCAGATCGAAGGGTTCAAAGTTATGCAAAAGTTATCCATATTTTCCAATATGGTGGCCAAACAATTGGTGCTTCCATAGCAACGGAGGGAGGAAAGTGTGAAACACTCCCGTTTAACTTCCTTCCTGGCCCTATGTGACCCATTTTTCACCCCAAAATGATAAAGTTCCCTTTATTAATGAAAAAGACCTAGTTGTGCCGCACGTAGGGTAGCTTGATAGTTGAGTTAGGTCCAGGGCAGTTTCCCATCAATATAACAGTCAACACAAAGCAGGCATTTGTGACACAATCTACAGTCAAGCATGACTACCCCAAACACATGTTAGCTGAAATAACGATTCCCTCAATCAAATCTTTCAGACCCGTGTTTATTTGTACAAAAGCTTTATGTACACCTCCAAATTCAGTAAACTTGAATAAGACGAGGTTGCTCCAAGATTTCGAGATACCCATGCTCGGCCATATGAGCATCAACAATATGCATGTACTGGTCATCAATCAATCATCACAATAGCTATAAACCAACCTGCATACTTACCATGAATGTGGAAATAAGTAATGATTTATTATATGTAACATAAGAATTTGATACAAATTAGCATGTTCTCTACATTTTGCAATCTGAGTGACAGTAATAAACAAGTTTTCATGCAATGCAAGTGTTCTGGAATAATCAAGGCACAGGACCAATTTGATGGCTAATTATGTTAAATGAACTGTATTAATTTAAGATCTGTTCCTAGAGACTGCCAATGTTTTTGGCAAAACTTTGGCAGACTACTATCTCATAGCTCATGTCACAATGGACCATTTGACAAAAAAAAATCACCATGCAATAGTGGTAGTGCTTCATAATGTGCAAGCACTAACTAAGAAAAAACTGAAAAAAATCCAACAGATCCAGCTAAAATTTTGAAATATTGGAACAAAGTTTGAAAGGACATTTGTGTCTCATGACTTTCATCACAGAATCTATTTATCAAAACAAAACAAAATATTCATGTTACATGTTCCTAATACTCTGGAAACATATCCTAAGTGGTACAGAAGAAAATCATGAATACATGTGGTGATAAAGAAACTTCTGAGCACCTCATTATTGTAAAGTAAGGGCACAATATCTATCATAAACTGTGAATCAAGAAATGAAGCAAAAGAATGAATGCATGGTCCTACCAACTTCATTCTAATCTAGGATGGCTTTACTTTCTCGATCAAAGAGTCACACAAGTCCGTCAGCTCTTTGTTTTCCTTTTTCTGAAAAGAAATCAGAAACAAACCAGTTGGAAATTCTGGAAAACAACCAAGTAACAAGCATTATAAACACAGAGATTAACAGTGGATCCAATCATAACAGTGATAATGTCGCAAAACCTTTCTATAGTCTTGGGAAATCTGCTTCCATCTATCTCAATGGTACACTCTACAGAGTATATACCATGACAGCTGGAAATCAGTTTTAATGAATTAAAAGGCATGAAATTGTCAAGTGAAACAAAATGTGCATTTCGATTAGGCTTTAAGAGTTAAAAAGGTTTTGTTTCTGCTATACAATTTGCCTAATTTTGCCACTTGTACATTCTTGAGATGTGACAGTGTCCATGAACGCAAATTTCCCAGTCACCCTTCTCTCAAACATAAGGAGAGCATCAATGCATCTCTAATTCCCATCACAAAAGTATCAAATGCCCTCAACATATTTTTCACATGAGAAACAACTTTCTCTTCATTAGAAGCATTTGTTTGCAATACATAGTACAAAAAGTATATTGGATGTCTGCAACACATAAAGGGCAAAAAACAGGGAGGATACCTTCTGCTCAAGAGAGGCCTCCAGCCCATCAATCTGCAGATCTTTCCTCTTCACTAAAGCTTCCAGTCTCCTTATTTCATCTTGAGTGGATGTGCTCAGTTTTTCATATTTCTCCTCTTGTCTGTTAAAAACATAACAAAATAAGATTTTAAATATGCTATATGCCTTTCATTACAATTTATTTCTAAGTGATTACTACCACAATATGGACCTAGTAGACCTACTGAAAATGCTAACATAGTCTGAGTTGTCATAACATTTACAAAAATCATAATGCTTTGTAAAAACATATGTTAGCACTCCGCTTGCAAAAAAAGACTACACTTTATAGTCCTTAAACCACTGAAGACATTTTCATCATTATTTACCTCCTTGAATAATGAATTAAAAGAAAAAATATCAATGATAGAGAAAGCTTGGTAAACTGACATTTAATTGTCCCTAAACTCAGTTCATCTAAACATTTCCTAAGATGGACTGAAATCCCATTACAAGTTTCAGCTGTTTCATTATGTGAAGTAAACTGAGGAGTGCTATTTGCACTGAATCTTTTCCAAATCTAAAAGAAACACATGGACTTTTGTGAGCCCACCCTGTTCTAAACTGTTAAATTTGTGGAAAGATGAGTAATGATGTGATAAAGGAATACCTGGAAGTTCAAAATAAAAATATTCAGAAATACAATATTAAAAACCTCTCTTATAGCAATTCAGGCCCTGCAGACTCATGATGTACAGCTAAATTAAACTAAAGCTAGACTATAACTAATATTTCACCCTAAGGAATACATACTCAGCAAGTTTTGCTTCAGCCAGCTCTTTAACTTTCTTGTTGGTCTCCTTGGAAGACACTAACTTTTCCTGAGCATCCTCAAGTGCCTGCTTTAAGCACTTCTCATTCTGACAAGAGAAAATACATTTCCATATGACATTGACAGTGACTACATTTGGCTTTCTCAAACAAAATTGGGTAATTAAAGCTCAGCATTTGCTAAGAGTATAAAAATCTTATACCCTGGACTGTGAACTTTTGCAAAAAGAATTGCCACATTAATAATAACAATATCCAAGAACTGAAAAGTTAATAAGACAACATGCAATCTTCAAAATTTGGGTACACCTGGCAATGAAAAGTCTTCTTTGAAACGAAAGATACTGTTCATTTTCAAACAGGCATAATCTTCAAGGATGTAAAAAAATAATTTTCTAGCTTTAAAACGAAATGAACATGACTGACAGAAACAGTAGATATTTTTATCATAAAGATATATACCAAAGTTAAGTACATGTACAAAAACAAAATAAAAAAAATTGAAAAGAAGCATATCATTCTTACCTCCACTGCACTTTCCAGCTTTGTTTTCACCTTTTCATAACGATGGAAGAGATCATCAAAGGATTTCTCAAAAGTCTTATTGTCTTCCACAACCTGTAAAAAAATGAAAATTATGTAAATTAAAATACAACTATACTACACAATAGTGAACTAAACGAAACATATCTACATCCTTTACAGAACAAATTTGCAATTCCTCTCTAGTGTAGGGGTGTAAGTGCCGTCTGCCTCTATGCTCTACCATGGATGTGACGCTCACCTCAGGTACAGATGGTCACCTCTTCCATATAATGGCATGGACGAGCTACAATATCCACCCAAGACAAATGTCACGTCCTTCGTATAGCACAGAAGCTAATAACAATTATGTCCTGCTATCAGCCACTAGGCCATGTCCGTGACAACCTGTATTAAGTGGATTTCACATCTCAAGTTAATGAGTGCTGATGCCAGTGAGTTTGTTTATTTTGCATTTTAGGACGGACAAAATAAAAATATACAGAAATTTATGGAACCTGCTAAATCATTTTGTATTAAGCATATTATAGATTATCAATATTAAGGAAAAATTAAGGGTCGCCTGTCTGAAACCAGTTTATTGCATGGTATCAAGACTACATCGCAAAGAATAATACTGTGATTCATTAATACTGAATACAATTCTTTGCATGACCTTGAGTGAGTCAGAGATGGGGACTGCTTCCTCAGGGTTTGATTTGTTGCAAGTGAGAGGAATAAGACTTAAGCTTAATCCAGAACAGAGGTTGACAGGGGATTTAGTGTAATAAGCCTACTTGTCAGATTAATGCTAGTCCCATTTCTTAACAAGTATAATGAAATAAACATGGAAAGAAAAAAACTAGGACTTGAAAAACATTCTGTAATATTGTAAGATTCAATTTAAGTGTTTTTGTAGTAAATGAATTGGTGAGTGTAGCAACTAAGGGACATTTTGATATTTTACAACATTCACTGACATGTTTACATCACAAGAATAATTCTGCCAAGGAGAACAGGTGATAAGTTGCTGGTTTCTTGGCATACTGGTGTTAACTTGTTAATCCCCAACTACATCTTCATGCCACTATGTCCCCTACCAAAAAAAAAGCAATGTGAGATCTGTGGGCTTTCAAACTCAAATGTAGCACACCTACACTGCACATGACATTTCTCTGATAAGTCATGTTTTTAGTATGCTGTTACCTGAGTGTTGTAGGTCTTTAGTTCTTGAAGCTCCTTGCTGAGTATTTCTTTCTCCTCTGTAGCCTGTTGTTTTTCAGCTGAAATGTAAGAAATAGAGTAAACTGCTGACTTTATAGAGAAGTACAGTTAAGCATGGTTAACTTGAATTCTTCAGGACGACCTCATTTCGTACATGTTGGCTGAATTTTGAGGAATACCTACGCATCAGTGTAATAAAAGATTTGTTGGACAGAACCATGATTTTGACTAACGTGTTTGAAGTATTCATGCTTGACTGTAGGAAGTTTAGCGTCTAATGAGATTCTTTCCTTACTGTCAACCCAGTACTCTACATCAATCATGCTGTTATGCATGAGGAATTCTGCCGCCACTGCAGAAATGACAATAAGTCACTGGTGCTGATACAAAAAAAAAAATTATTTGTGCATGTATTTCACCTGGTAGCCTTGAGGATGTGACAATATAGACAGCCCTTTTATGTTTCGACTTCAAGACAGTGGTAAAAGCATGTAGAGACAGTGGAATGTTGGCGTTGGTTGGTGGAGGTTATTTAGTTTGAATATTTGTATACTTTCCTCATTTTCCAGAAATTTTCCTAAATTACAACACATGACTACATGAGTAATAACTGACCATTGCAACAGATTGAAGTTTCTTTTAGAAGCACTTCAGTGACTGATCACACTCAGCAAGCTGCTAACCTAGAAGCGCTTAACTCTAAACAATAGACATGAGATGATCTATGACAAATGCAAACTGAGGACAACAAGAGCAAACCATAAGACAGTTACCATTGACAAACTGAAAGGAGCAGGAATTGTAGCCTTACCTGTGATCTGTGAAATAAGTGCTTCATATTCTCCAATCAGTTCACTGCAAATAGAAATCAGATCAAAGTATTAAACAAGTTCTGGAAGGTAAAATGGTGTGAGGTAGGCTCATCTCTACTATTCACCCTCCAGTATCTTATTCTTCTTTACTCCTGACACTCTTATAAGAAAGGAATGGGCTATAGCTCTGCAAGGGTATGGACTTAGAAAGTTCACTTAGATCTATGCCATGGGTTACTCTGGGGTATGTGGAAATAAAGAGCTGATTCTTTAGCAGGACAGGTAGTGACAAGAAAGATTGTCCCCTTGAACAGTGCAGAGATAGGACAGCTAGTGGCTGCACAGATAGAAGTAAAACTGCCAGTGCCACATGCGCAAGAAGAGCAGTAGGCAAAGGGTGGCTGCTGAAGGAATTAGCGCCAGAGTTTTTTTGTTGGTTGAGCTGAGCATATATGGATTTTTTCCCTAGTGCAAGGAAGCCAGTTCAGCAGCCAACAAACCAAAGTGACACTGTGATTCCTCTTGTGCTGTATTCTGCATTCATACCCTCATTTGGGAATGATTTTCAACAGATATCCCATATTTCATTGTTCTATCTGTACAATCACGTGTATCAGAATTTAATATTCATGACAATGTTGCCAGAGTTGGGCCTATAAACTTGCAAATAGTGTTTTGCAACCATTTATTTTCTTGGAGATTCAAGAAAGAAATTGCAAATGTCAACAAATATTTCCACGGATTTTTGTCTCTGGAAGAAATTCCATCAAAAGTCAAAATCCATCATTTCCTTAACGCTTCACAAATTTTTTGCATGCTTCATTATCTGCCATTCTGTCCCTATTACTGGCCATTCCTGACAAAACTGGTCTTGCTTGAGGTATATAAAATTATTTTGAACACTTGCATGGATATAAAATATGTGACGTACAACATTGATTTTTGATGGATATAGTCCATCAAACTGCTTCCCCTGTCCAATTCAGTCAATGCTTTACCCAACTGTATTATTTCCATTTCAAATGATATTAATGCCAGTCCTCTAATTCCTGCTTGAAAACATGACTGGATAAACAAAAAAACACCACTAATTATGTCTAATTGTTAAGCCAGTGCTAGCTGTTTGAGTATATTTATAGCTCCTTCCTCTGGCTGCCTCACACTTTACTGTGGTCTAGAAACCTTTTTTGCTGAAAACACTGACCTCAAGCCCTTTAACTTCTTCTGAAGAGTCTTGTTCTTATTCTCAAGGCCATCTCTTTCTGCCTCCAACTTGGCCCTCTGCTCATTCAGTTTCTCCTGAAATTCTTTGTCTTTTTTCAGCATCAATTCCTGGTAATGCATGCTCAACTGTGCACGCATCTCTTTCACTTCACTCTCCGTGTACTGTGGGTGCTGGCAAGGAGATGGATATGAATAAAATTAGTGTGTATGGGAATAGACATTCATAGAGAATTATAGGAATATGCTCATAACGTCACAACCAAACAAAATCATACAGTTTACATTAAAGCACATGTGAAAACAACAGCACTAGATGATTACATTTAAGTGACAACTTTACAGGCTTATGCCTGAAGAAAGAAACCTGCACCTAGATCATAATTATGTCTGTAAACATGAACAACAAACAATTTAGAGGTGTTCTCAATCAGACTTGCCTATTTCTGTACACAATGTGCAATAAGGACAGAAATTAGCTCCTCCCCCATAAATCTGTCATCATGTTACGGTTTAACATGTTTTTTTCATCTATTGAGCTGGTCTAATAATCTGGTCTGAAAGCTTCTGGTCCATGCCTTATTTTCATGAGTTCCATGCTTTGTGACTTTTCCATATTTCTGTATTTAAATATTTTAGGTCTATAATTGATTCACCAAACTGGAAACAAAATGTGCTCCTTCATGTCTGTGCAATCACCTTGAACATAAACTCCCTCAATCAAAAGGACAAGCAATCTGCCAGTGAATATCAAAGTCATTTCTGATAGTCAACTTCCATGGCTGATTTAGAATTTTGCAAGAGATCAATTTCAATTCACATGTCATCTCCAAACACCATGCTTACAAACATTTCCAAAATTCAGCTGTAGATTTAAGTAGTGTTGACATCATAAATATTACCTCTCCAATGTCCACAAGCTTGACTCCCTTGCTGGATGGTGCCACAAGGTTGTTATGTAGTATCTGAAACAAAAGATTGAAGGGATGTTATGAGAGTAAAAAGATGCATTTTCTCAGCTCCATAGTGCTTCACATACTACTGAGCAATTTTGGCACACATCACTTTCAATGAAATGATATGAACAAGATGAATCTAGTTATTTTATCATCAGTAAATAAGGGATGCCTTTTATAGTTTTCTAACTTCGTTTAAAGAAAGCTATCAGGAATGATTCACAAAAATACAAGATAACCCTCTCGTAACATCTTACATTGACATTTATCCCATCTCTCCCATCCTTTGTATTAGTGTTTATTTTCCCCCAGAACTTTCTGGGTAAGATCCATGCAAACCTCATCATATACACATACAGATGCTGGTGGCACATATTCTTGTAAATTATCAAAAGCTGCTATTTCATAGAAAATATCATATCCTTCTCTGAACGTAACTCACTGTTCTCTGGCGAATTCAAATGTGTACAGGTGATAGGCGTCCTTTTCCTGGCAAAGTTCATGCCCCTATTTGAAAATCATTGTCCATGAGATCTTCCAGGAGATTTAAATGTTTTCTAGGAGTACAGTTATACATGAGATTGATTCTTGTGATTATATTAGACACCTTAGTCACTAGAACTTGTGGATTTGGGAAAAAATGCTAAGAAAATCTGTGAATTCCAATGCTCTCAATTCTGTCCCGTGTAGGCAAGAAAGTCAAATGAACTGCTTGCTGAAATGAAAGGTGATAACAAAGCTGGGCTGAAAATGGGGAGTTAAGACATTAAAGCAAAAGTAACTCACTGTGTCCATTGCATCACCCTCCTCATCCAGTCCCAAGATCATGTCTACTTCATTGGCAGCTGTCTCTTCTTCAATGCTGGCAACATTGGTCTTGTGCACCTTGCGAGTCAAAGTACGCCTTCTGGCAACTCGAGGTGGGGTTCCAAACAGACAAACACTATCATCGGAACTGAAATTGGAGGCAAGGAAATGAATTTATTGAGTAAAACATGACTGTTATCACATAGGACATCTTCATAATAGTGTCACTATGCTATATAATAATAAAACTCAAGTTTAAAAGTCTCAAATCGAGGCTCAAGTCTCACACAACTTCATGCAAGTCAGATCACTTTAGGATTTTCTCAACTTCCTGGGGAGTATATGGTGCTGCTGCCATATGCAGGTACTGATCATTAGTATTCTGATAAAATTTTTCACTACCGATAGCAAGGTATCAATAGTGTAAAATGGATACCTTGCATTTGTCTCAGTAAGAGTGTCAGCATAGTTACAGAAAATCAAGCTTATAAACAGTAATGAACTTCTGTCTGCCACTACAAATGAAACAGTGCAGGGACCCAAGTTTGCAAAAGATGGTAGACGACTTCACTGAGAAATGTCATCAACAAAATTGCCAGTGTAACAAATGTATATCCAACTTATCAGAGTGACACTGGAAAAATAATCAACATAATATATGTTATGCATTGCTCATCCTCTTAACTAGTGAGTATGTCCTTTTAATCAGGAAGTACAGAGATAATAAAACATAATGAGACATACGCTCCAAGGTTCCTGGAATCCCTGAACATGTCTGACATTCTTGTTGATCTGTTCATTAGAACTGAAAGAATAAAGAGAAACAACAGATTACAAAAATACTGGCTTGTTTCTTCCAATCATTTATCATTGCCTAATGACAGGGTTACCTGTAGTCAAATCAAGCTTTTCAGTAACTGCCATATCCAATATCCAAGTATTCCAAGTGCCAAAAGAGACAATGAAATCAGTTGTTAGGGAATGTATTTGTAACAATCAAGATCTGTTTTAAGGTATTTTCTAAAGTAAATAAATTTTGTGTCTTGCTCCATGCTTAACCAAACTGCAAACACAGCTGAAATGATGGCTATTCTTATATTAACTCTTCCTGTAAACAGTTGCGTGGCTAACTCAACTAACTGCTTCCTTTAACACTCACAAACACACACACACACACATATATATATATATATATATATATATATATGTGTGTGTACTACAGCCCTACCTGGACTTCCTTGTTTAAGGAAATTTGATTCTCGTCTTTCTTGTAGAGGATCAAATTTCAAAAGTACTGAGCCTCTTTTAGGATTTGATCCCTGAAGGAAGCAAAAAAGGCAACTACAAGCTAAAAGAATTTATGGAGAGTATCACATCTTATAAAGAACAAGACTAACACCCCATTTTACAAATGGGCAGGCAGGCAACGTACCAGCGGCGAAAGAATACCTAGCACACCGAAAGGCATCATAGACGAATGCATTAGACTCCGTGAAAAAGTTGGACCACTGGTGAATCGGGCGGATTGAAAAGATCTATCGGAGATTGTATTTTGTTGCTATACACATTCTTTTTTTTAAAAAAGGGTAAAAAAAAATAAAGAGGACTGATGTGTATAGTTACCTTTTGTGTATTTTTCTACGAATTTAGGTGAAAACAGCATGTTTTTATGTTACCTACTTCTCAAGAAATCTGTGACACAAATTTGGCTGAAGCGTTTTATTAATATAGATAACAGTTAATGTGTGTACATTTCCAAATGTGAACAATCTAGTATTATAGTACTGTGTTATGTGGAAAATAGTGCAGTTAAAGAGAAAACTGTAATTATCTAGATTGCAAAATGCAGAGAAGATTTTAAAAACAAACTGAAGAAAATCCAAATTCATGTTGAATCTTGAAAAAACAAAGGCTAGGTGGGCAAAATCACTACTATCTACAGCAAAAAAATTGTTATCTGTGATTGTGTACTAACTACTCCACCAAAATAAAATGTTGGAGGCAGAATAAAATTTTACAACGCCTCATCTTCAAGACATGCTGCTTTATGTTGTGGATAATACTTGGTTTGGAGTCAGCAATTGCTTTATAATGTGATGGAAATAAAGATGACTGCCTTCTTGACTGAAGCAGTTACTTTTAATGTATACAAGCTTAAGCACTATGTCATACATGAAAATGCAAAATGGTAGCTGGTCTTACCCAAGTGCTGTTTGATTTTTCCAACATATCAAAGAAGGCTGGATCATTGAAAACTGAAAACAAAGGAAATATGGTGAGCAGGTAAACTGGATAATGTGTACATTCAAATATGCTTCAAATGAAATTCATAGGGAGTGATTAAATTATCTGGCTTTAAGCAGATTTTGGATTACCTATGAGAAGGAAATATGTAGATTACCTGTCTCAGTTTAGAAGCCTGTGAATTCATAGCACGACTGCCAAATGATGCTTCACAAAGGATTACATTATGATTGGAATAATGGATAAAGAACCTTTGTCTGGCCTTGAGTTGAGTAAATCAGCCCGGTAAATTGATTTGTTGCAAATGAAAGAGAATATGGTTCAACGAAAACAAAGAGATCGTAAGGAATTTAGGAGGCTTTTTTGGAATAATGCTAGTTGCATTTTGTAATAGGCAATGAAATTTAAGAAAATGTCCTAACCTCTGAAACATTTTGTAACATCACTATTTTGCATTAAGCATTTAGGTAATAAATGTGCTCCTGGGTATTCAAACTACATGTGCTTTTTAAACCCAGGATTTGCTATCATGCCTTGGCAGTGTTTTCTCCAGGCCACATGATTTGCTCTGTACATTTCCAAATATCCACTAAAAATATACAGAACTTCCATGGATCCCTTCTTTCCTGCACTCCAAAATTTCCGTTACTTGAGAAAAACGTAAAATCCATGTAAAAAAAATGTACAAATCCCCCTTTCATATTCATGACCAGGGCAGATGTCTGCCCCATCTCGTATGCCCAGGAGAAAACCCCTGCTGGCATTTGCAGACTTGTCCGCCTTCTGAAAGCAAGGCTTTCATCATATCCATGAACCAATGATAAAATACTGTGAGAGTAAAAAGCATTTGTCTTTACTGTGATCATAGAGGTGAGTTAGATCTATGCTTATTAGTCAGTTCAAATGATATAATGTCTCATCTCTTATCCGCTTTAAGTGTCTTTGGCACTAATTTATTTGCCCTGCCATGGTTTTACTTTTGCTCGTGTCACCGAGTATTTTGGTGCAGAATGAGCAAATCCCGTGCCAACCCCATTAATCACATAAATAACATAGAGGAACAACACTTAAACCAAAATAGTGTGTAGTCAAAGTAAGTAAGAATTTCAAACCCCTATAGTATGAATAATCTAGTTGATCAGAAGAACTTGTACAAGCACCTTTAAGATATCATGGAAGAGAAAATTTGGCTGAACCTAACAATAAATATTAATTTTACCTTGCGTTGCTGGCAGAAATTCTTCTTTGTCAGTAAAACCATCATCTTGCTCTTGGTCAGGGGATACTGAAGTATGAGGGTCTTCTTGTGTGACAGTATCACCTCCATCTGACGGAACAATGCTAGCATGTCCTCCATCTGCACACATGACATTTTCACTTTTGCTCTTGTCTGTTGAAGCCTGGTTTTCAACTTTTGTGATCCCATCAACATTCACCTTGGCACTGACCGGTTCTTGACTACAAGTACCATTGTCAACCCTGGTTTCCAATGACTTTGTATGATCAGGGTCAGCAATTTCTTCACTGCTGAGTGATGCAACTTGCTGAGCAGATGGACTGACTAATTGTATCTTTGGTTTGAATAGACTGACTACATCTGTACAGGCTGGCCCTGAATGTTGCACATT
Source organism: Ellobium chinense (assembly GCA_033807755.1). Classification (NCBI taxonomy): domain Eukaryota; kingdom Metazoa; phylum Mollusca; class Gastropoda; order Ellobiida; family Ellobiidae; genus Ellobium; species Ellobium chinense. The sequence continues at coordinate 6,635,227 of JAWQUT010000002.1, read as the reverse complement.
CTGAAGAGATGAGTCGGCTAGCTGTGACGTAGGTTTGAATGGATCAGCTTTATCTTTACAAGCTGGATCTGAGAGACAGGAGTTCAAATCCATTGCTGGAGAATTAGCCAACTGTGACTTGGGTTTGAATGGGTCAGCTTTACTTGAATCTTGCACGGGTGAATTCCCTAGCTGTGATTTTGGCTTAAAAGGGTCAACATCTTCATATGCAGAGGTTGATGGTTGAATGATGGCATTCTGTTTTGAAGAGTTAGCCAGTTGTGACTTGGGTTTAACTGGATCAGCTCCTGCTGGGTCTGAATGTGGCATGCTGACGTTCTGGACAGAGGAATTTGCCAGTTGAGATTTAGATTTAAATGGATCAACATCCTTACATGCCAAGTCTGAATCATGTATGCTGGCATTCTGTGCAGGAGAATTAGCCAGTTGTGACTTGGATTTAAATGGATCACCTTCCACAGGATCTGAATGTGGTACACTGACATTTTGGACAGGAGAATTTGCCAGCTGTGATTTAGGTTTAAATGGCTCAACATCCTTAATTGCCAAGTCTGAATCATGTATGCTGGCATTCTGTGCAAGAGAATTAGCCAGTTGTGACTTGGGTTTAAATGGATCATCTTCCACAGGATCTGAATGTGGTACACTGACATTTTGGACAGGAGAATTAGCCAGCTGTGATTTAGGTTTAAATGGCTCAACATCCTTAATTGCCAAGTCTGAATCATGAATGCTGGCATTCTGTGCAGGAGAATTAGCCAGTTGTGACTTGGATTTAAATGGATCAGCTTCCTGTTGGTCTGAAAGTGGTACATTGACATTTTGGGCAGGGGAGTTAGCCAGCTGAGATTTTGGTTTAAATGGGTCAGTCTTATCTTGAATTGGAGAGTTTACAACCTGAGACTTGGTCCTACTGAGATCTATTTCATCTGCAGGGATGGGTTTATTTTGTGCTTTGGGAACATTCTGCTTTACAATTTTTACTGGAGAATTCATTAACTGTGACTGAGGCTTAAATGGATCAGCTTCAGATTCAATTCCTGGGTTTGAGAGTGCTGTGTTTCCATCTGCAGTTGAAACTGGAGAATTGACCAGCTGTGATTTGGGCTTGAATGGATCTTGCACTGTAGAGTCAAGATCTTCATTCTTCTCCATGGAAGGAGACAGATTAAGCTTTTTTTCAGATTTAGTACTTTGTGAATTTGCAAGGCACAACGCATCACCTTGTGAATGAGGTTCAGATGCCTCTTGAGGTTTGGACAGAAGTGGCCCCTCTTTGACAAGTTTTGGTTGATCAGTGCTGTAAATTGTATCCTGAGCTGAATCCATAGTCTGTGCTTCAGGTATGACAGTACCTGTCTGATCCATGCCAGTGCTCTCCTTGTGACAGCTGTCTTGCAAAGAGTTAGAGCTCCTAAGCTGACTTTCACGCATATCTGGGACAACCCTGGAGGTATCAGTACCTGATGAGGCATTATTTATTGGTCCCTCTGGCTGCTCATTACATAGATTTTTGCCTTTTTCCATTATGTCCTGGTTGTTTCTGCCGACAGCTGAAACAGCTTTAGCTGTGTCATTAGCCGAGGAACTAGATAGAGCCAAGGCAGGTGAGTTCTGCAGCTGAGTTTTAGGCTTGAATGGGTCCAGTGTAGAATTGTCAAATTTCTCCCCATTCTTTAACATGTCATTGTGTTCAAGAGGAGGTTTCTCAAGTTGAATTTTTGGACTGCATGTGTCATCAGCAGTATGATTACTTGCACTGTCTTGTGCACCACAAGTGTGGACTGAGGTTGGGCATTTAGCCACTGCAGCATCATGTGGCTGAAGTTGATCTATATTGCATAAATCTTTCTTGCCTTTAGAATCTGCTTTATCACAGATGGCAAATTGCCGTCTGTCACTTGCATGACAGCAAATGTCACCACCAGAATCTGTGGCTCTACTCAGCTGTTTTACTTGCTTGGGAAAATTCTCACTTTTTTGTAATGCCACATGCTCTTTCTCAAGTTCATCCTTATCAGATCCTTTTTGAGCAATATCCAAATCACCCAAAAGATTAGCTAGTTCATCTAGATCTGGAAATTTCCCTGAAGGTGACTTCTCTGATCCCAAATCAGACTCTTGGCTCTTGTTCACATCTGTTAGTGCCTCATGAATCCTGTGGAAATATACATTTATTATGACATTTAATAAAGAAGTAGCAATAATAAAAATGTAAGAAATGGTATCACAGTGGCAGGAACTTCGGGCGGTGCAATACTTTTCCAGTTATCACTGCTGTGTTTAAAATATGTTGTTCATTCAAAGAAATACCTTATATTCTTATTGAATGCCAGCATACAGATGCTGACTTAAACTGCAAGTTTCGTCTGTTGTATCAGATCTGTAAATCTCATGTTGTTAAACATTGGAGGAGATATTCAGCAAAAGCAAAGGCACTGTGTGAAGAAGAACATACAAGGCTGGAACAGTTGGTGACTGGAGAAATGACAAATGTATACATTCAGTATTATGGTGCCTGAAATAGATGTTTAAATCTAGTCCAAATATAAATTTAAAAAAAATAGTTATAACCATCACAACTTTGTGTTAAGTTATTATGATGGTCAAAGTGTACAAACAATTACAATAGCTCAGGTGCTCTCTTGAGTCACTGATGTCACCTGTTAAAGGAGGACACGCACATCAAAAATAAATTTCTGTTTTCCAATACTTTTTCTCTCTAAAATTTATGGTGCCCACCGAGTCAATTTTGTGAAGAAAGAGCATCGTTCTGTTACTGTGCACGTATGTAATACGAAGCAATAAGGAGAGCTAGAGTTTCCTGGTTTGGCCCTTGCGTCCTGAATTATTCAGCTTTTAATTAAGATTCTGGTCATCCGAATTCAAACGTCAAGTTTGATAGTGTAAGCCAGAAAAAGTATTTTGCATTTTTATTGCCTCAGCATGATTTTGTTTGATATATCTACTGTTCACAGAGGAATTAAGACATTCATACCAACATGCTATCACCCGTTCGCAGAGCATTGGCCAGACAGCTTGGCCATGTGGCTAGAACGTATCTGATGTAAGCTTATGGCCGCCATGTGCGCAGTGGGTGTAACAATTCGAACTTTGGATAATGTAACCCTGTGGGTTGTCTAGGGCCGGCAAAGGCATTATATCATTATGACAGACCTTTGAAAGACTGTTTTATTGGAATAATAGGGTATCGTATGATTTAATACGGTCTGTAGGGCAATGCAGTCTTCCTTTAAGCTTGAAAGAGAAGAGAGTTATCTTAGAGAGAGGAAGCCGATGCTATGACTGCTGTCAGTTTTAAGTTTCTCCGAGTACCGGTAATTGTTATTTACTAGCGGCATCTTCAGAACAGCCAAAATAACTTTTACAGTTTTACACGCGTGTCAACAAAACATGAGATTCCTGATTTATATTAGATAGGCATCATACATAAGAATGCCAGCACCTATCTGCATGAGAGACTGACCGTAAAGAAAGTGTGCTTGCTGAAAAGTTGATTTACATATAGGGAACGCGAAAACTAAAGCATGACTTTGCACAGGTAAGATATGGCACATTTAGGTATGTACATATGACTTGCCATTTGTTTGGATAATCACAGATGGGCAATGAATCCACGAGATTCTCTAATATAATTCCTGCATGCTTAAGATTGTCCAAATGATCTTGTTTGGTAACAACACTTGTTCGTTCAATCCATCTCTCAGCTGAGTCAAGCTGTCTGATGCAAGTGTATGGTGATGAGACAGGAGTTTTTATCACCTCATCTGGACACTGAAAAAAATCAGATGGTGCACAAATAAAGTCTCTTTAACAGTTAAATCAATAAAAAAGGATTGCACTCCACATGATTTCATCAAGTAACAAATGTAGATTATTTCCTGACTGCACGATCTGCCCAAATTTCAAAATCCCCCCCCCACCAATAAATACACTGAATGCACACTGATCCCCCTTCTTTCTTCTACTCCAAACTTTGCATTATTTAAAGTAGGACATGCACATCAAAAATAATTTTCCGTTTTTTAATACCTTTTCTCTCTGAAAATTATCTATGGTGCCTACCGAGTCAATTTTGTGAAGAAAGAGAATCGTTCTGTTACCGTGTGTGTATGTAATATGACGCAATAAGGAGAGCTAGAGTTACCGGGTTTGGCCCTTGCGCCCAGAATTATTCCCCTTCCCCGATCAGCAGAAGCCTGTGGCAAAAACGCTGACGTCACTTACATTCCAGCAGGTACAGACACCTCTACCCGACAATGTATTATTCAGCTTTTAATTAAGGTTCTGGTATTCCAAATTCAAACGTAAAGTTTGATAGTGTCAGCCAGAAAAAGTATTCTGCATTTTTATTGCCTCAGCATGATTTTATTTGGCATATCTACTGTTCACAGAGGAATTAAAACATTCATACCAACATGCTATCACCCGTCCGCAGAGCACTAGCTAGACAGCATGGCCAAGTGGCGAGAACATATTTGATGTGAGCTTATGACCGCCATGCGCGCAGTGGTTGTAACAATTCAGACTTTGGATAATGTAACCCTCTGGGTTGTCTGGGGCCAGCAGAGGCATTATATCATTATGACAGACACTTGAAAGGCTGTTTTATTGGAATAAGGTATCATATGATTTAATAGTCTGCAGGACGGTGCAGTCTTCCTTTAAGAAAACCTACCTAAAAACGTACAGATCCTCCTAAAATTCATTACAACGCATACGAATTGAAGGAAATCCTGCAAATTGTGAAAATAACACTTCTTTGTCCTTAGCATTTTATTTTCTTTATTTTGTTGCTATTGCTTAAATCTAAAGGCAATGATCAAATTCATGTGGCTATGCAGACCACGACAGATATCCTTGAGACCTTCTATAAATGAATTTGAGAATCTTAGAACTGGAGACAGACAACAGTAGTTTGTAACTGTGATTTTCAACCTACAAAGAAAACTGTTCCTCTGGATAATTAGATAATATTATTCTAACTAAATTTGGTATCATCTGAAAGGACATGCACTGAACTACCTGTCTACCAGAGAAAAATGCATACAGGTAACCTAATTGTTTAATTTTGCAACTGTGGCATGCACAAAGCAAAGCGCTAATCTGAGGGAAGTTTTGTCTGTCCGAAAATGTGAACTTCACAACATTAAAATTCTCATTAAAATCAAAAGCTTTGTCAGAGCCTAACAGATTTATGTATTCTATCTCCTTGCAACCTCCAAAGTTAAACTAAAGGCAGGTGGTTATAGTCACCAGAATGTGTGAAATAGCATCATACAAGCACTGACATTTCTGCTGCTCATTCTGTGAAACCCGCCGTATGCATCTGCAATGTCAGCAAGACCCTTGATTAATCATGAAAAATTCTTACCTTAGTTTGCACTGTTTTCTTCAGACCGTGAGATTGCCCCTTGAGGGCAAGTGCGGCAGAACTAGGGCATTTTCATTAATAAAGGGAACTTTGTCATTTTGGGGTGAAAAATGGGTCTGATAGGGCCAGGAAGAATGATAAATGGGAGTGTTTTGCAATTTCCTCCTTGTTGCTATGGAAACGCCAATTGTTTGGCCCCATATTGGAAAATATGCATAATGTTGAACCCTTCGATCTGGAGAACAACAGGTGGTTGGCTGCTGTTTTTTTTGTTTTTGTGAAAGATCACAATGTCACTGGCTTTTTTTTATTTCTTGGATAGTCTAGATTTTTAAAATACTTTTTTTTAAAATGTCATGAAAAAACACTGAAAATTTTGAGAATTTTCAACTTTAAAAATTCATAAAAGATAAAAAACACAAGATATCGAAAAACCCTGTGACAATCTCAAAACAGAGACATGGAGAGTTGCTATGCAAATTTTTATGTAAATTGGACCAGAAAAAAAGTCAGATCGAAGGGATAGAATGACAAAAACTGTGATTTTGAGATAACTGATGATAAAGATTACCCACCCATGCATTTGAGACAGGGTATCAAAATAAACTTTTTGAGACAAGTATCATAAAAATAACTTCAGGAATCAATAAAGGACATGCCGCCTTTCAAGTTCAATTCAATTGTTTTATTAGGTCACAGGCCAACATAATGCATTACAATACAATATTACATTAGTACAATCCACTGCCAAGACATAAACTGTGTTCCTCATGTGCACTACTGCCACTCATCTACCACTTTCTCATCTAGCCGACACTCAGACTTTCAGGAGTTAAACTGACACACAAATCATGACATTACTGCTATCATCACTCACTCTCTCAACCTACACTTTCTGCTTGTCACTCCCCCAAACTCCTTGCCAGAGGGTGCCCATTTCGGCTCAAATTTCTGAATTAATTATTTCTTCAATATTCCGAAACATAAATTACTCAGTCTACATATGTCTTCACCCCATTCACTTTTAAAGTATTTTACTAATCTATACATGTTTGATTTAACTTTTAAATATCCTGGGAGTAGTTCTTTCCTAAATCCCTTAAACTGTGGACATACTATCAGACAATGGAACTCATCCTCCATATCATTACATAAGCTACATTTTCTATTAATATGGTCTACTTTAGGTCTCTCCCACTTCCCCCTTTCCACCATGAATGCATGTGAGCTTAGTCTGATCCTAGTAAAAGCCGTTCTCCTTACTTTGCTCTGACATACGTTTAAGTTTAAGTAACTTTCATATTCCAGGTCTGATTTGATATGTTTATACAATCTATTATTACTACTGGCAGTAACTGCCTCCCTCCATTCCTGTCTATAACAGCCTGTTATACGTGTTTTAAACTCAGAAAGAAAAACATTTTCATCTTCAACATTCTGTTCCATACATATGCGAAGCCATTTCGGGATAAAAGGCCTTTAACCAGCGTTGCCCATGATACCATCTCTGGATCTGAAATATGACATTTTGTATAATTCTTTGTATACAGTTTTCACTAGATTATTTTCATCAAAACTTTCCCATATAATTTTTAACCAGTATTTTACGATTTGTACTTGTCTCTCGATGATCATGGGAAACACCCCCAATTCTCCATACGAAACAATTAGGGGTGCTCCTCCTCACACCAAGAACAGACTTCAAGAAATTCAAGTGAAATTTTTCTATGGGGTCTGCTTCACAGAATCCCCAGACCTCACAAGCGTAATTTAGAATAGGTGCGACTACAGAACTGAACAGCTGGAGTTGGATATCCGGTGAAATTTCAGAATCTTTTGCTATGAATGATTTTAATCCAAATAATGCCCTCTGTGCCGAATCTACCAGTACCTTTATACTTTATGCCTTGAGAGAAAGACGCTGAGCTAGACAAGGTAAATCCCAAGTACCTGAAATAACTAACAGTTTCTAACTCTACGTCGTTATATTTCCAGATATCAGTTTTACACTTTCTCCCACCCTTCCTAAATACCACAACTTTCGTCTTCTTGGTATTAACTGTCAGACCCCACTTTGAGCAATAATCTTTTACCATATCGAGAGCTCGTTGTAATCCTTCCCCAGTCTCACTTACCAGCGCCATATTGTCTGCAAACATGAGAAGTTTCACCATACATTCTGTTTGTTTAATCCCAAATTCATCGTTACTGTCTATTTTTTCTAGATTATTTACAAATAAAGCGAAAGGAAGGGCGAGGTACTCTCTCTCATAGTAATAGGCCAGTTCTGGACACAAAAAAGTCCTCTTCCTCCTGTATATTATAACAATCTACCCCTCCTTACCGCCAGCTTGTCCTGTTCCTCCCACCCGCAGTTTGATTTTAGAATTCAACAAACTGCCCTTAACTCATTTTACACAATCTGACCCAATTTTACCACTACAGAGTGCTGCACTTGCCCTAAAGTTTCAAAACATAATTGCACATCTATCTCCCCTTCTTCCTTGCTCTTCAAAGTTTGCACAAGTCTAAAATCCCTCTTTTAAAAAATATCTTACAAATCTCACCC
>JAWQUT010000002.1:6592619-6627255 GCA_033807755.1 Ellobium chinense | reverse complement strand
CCAAAGCAAGACCTGGAGACCACTGTATTTGCATGCATGGTTATAATTTTCTAAACTGAAAGTTACCTGGGGAGTCTTTGTTAACCGTTCCTCGTCATTTACTGGCTTCAAAGGAGATTTGGGTGGTCCATTGTTGCGTTGTGTTGTCTGAACCTTGGTGAAGCCTCTAGGAGCATTTTCATCAGTGCAAGTTTTTACATCCATAGCTTATTCCTGTAAATAGGAAATAAATACCTGGATTAAACTCTAAAGCTTGGAGAAGGTTTACAATCTATTCTAATGAAGCACCACATAGCCATGTAGGAGCTCAAGCTCAAAATCTAAAGTCATAAATCTCAGTCACAGGGAAAGTGTTTTATAATATAATGCCATACAAAAATACAATGTTACAACATCTCTGTCACAATATACATCAGTATGATACATAATGGTAAGACGAGAATGAAAATATTTTTTTGTTTATTCATCAGCATCAATAAAACACCTCTATCATTTATCAAACAGATTACAGAACATGCAGCCTCAGCTTTAATGACATTGCGACACCTGAAGTCGGCTCAACATATTTTTTTTCTCTCATGGTCTTGGAGTTTTGGGGCTTGCTGGGGTATTTAAAAGATAATTACATCCTTTTGTGCAATCATCTTGCGTTCAAAAACATGATTCCTAGTTTCCTAGTGATCAGTTTGTAGATTTAATGATTCTTGCTAACAAGACAAGGATCAGGGAAGCTTTGGATGTCAAAAATGTGATGTTCGCAACACATAAAATGATAAAAGTGATATAAAAACACACAAACAAATAATATATGGTTGAATATTTTTTATTTCTCCCAGTCACCTCCTGTGGACAGAAAACAAAAAGAGCAACAAAGAGCTCTTACTTACTCTCTCTTAAATTTACAAAAATATTAAACATTTAATTTTCATCTGTCTCGGGGACCCAAATTTCTGAAACCTGCCTTACACTAGTAAGAAATATTGGCTTTCTCTAACAACGGCACCGATTTAGTCGAAATATCAAATAGTCCATGGACTAAATTAAATGAACTGTATCATTATCATTGCGGTACTATCCTTCGAGATAGCCGAAATATCCATTGTAAGACTAGAAGACTAAAAGGGACCATCCACAGGATTAAAACATAAAGGCAAAGGGCATAAACTCTAAAACCAAATATTTTGGCATTAGATCATAGATGTCATGAATGTCAAGAAAACAGATAATCATTATGATAATGACTGCTTCATTCTGTCAAACATTTCACTGAATTTTACATTTCTATTGAATTCAATCAATTTTATTCCCGCATTCCTCATTTAAGAAGGAGTTTTGAATGAGACTTATAACCCTGATCATAGCCTGTTAACACAACAAGGTTCCTACCCTATAATCCTAACCGGCTAATCCTATTAGTATTGACTATTACCCATCGAGACAGGAGCGTCAGTCTGAGTCAAGGAAAGTCCTTAACGGCCCTAACCCTAATTTAATTAATGCCCTAATGTCCGATGAGACAGGAGCATCAAGTGAAGTGAAAGTCTCATTTGAAATTCCTCCCGTCCTTTCCCTTAACTCTTTCTGTCTTACTGTTCGTAAAATCAACTGCTGATTCTGTTGAAACTGTAGATCGATACTATTCATTTTTGTGTTCAGCTCAACATCATCATATCGATAAAGATTAAATTAAAGTAGTCGGGACCACACTTCCACACACTAGTGACGATTTTGGCTATCTTGAAGGACAGCACCGCAATTATAATGATACGGCTATCTCATCTCTAACGACAGCACCGATGATACAGTTCATTTAGTCGTAGACAAGTCGGTACAAGCCTGGAACAGCACCACTGGTAGGCCAGGCGGCTTTCTCTAACAACGGCACTGATTTAGTCGAAATATCGATATAGTCCATGGTTTGTCTATGACTAAATGAACTGTATCTTTATCGTTGCGGTGCTGTCCTTAGACATTGCCGGCCAGGCATTAGGCTAACTGAAGAATGATTTTGGCCTGACCTACCAGCGGTGCTCTTCCAGGATTGTCCATTGTACCGACAAGTCATGGAATCGGTGCTGTCATTAGAGAAGGCCAATGGATACAGTTCATTTAGCCATTGACACGTCATGGACTAGATCTATATCGAAATTTCGACTAAATCGGTGCCGCTGTTAGAAAAAGCGGCTATCTCTAACGACAACACCGATGATACTGATACAGTTCATTTACTGTCGTAGACAAGTCATGGATTGGAATCGGTTATTATTCTTTCCTACCCATGCACCAAGTAGACTATACGGGAAAGCCTCCTGGATATTGCCAGAACTGAATCCACCTGCCGTTCCCAAACACAGTTACTATCCTCACTAGGCCTAGACTAGACTAGTAGACAGTGGATATATAAATATAATATACTAGGCCTAGTCTAACACTTCGAATTACTCTTCACCCCTCTCATTAGGCTACTTCCGGAATTTGAATTTTCCGCTGACGGAAGTGGACGGCGGATGCTATTGCCAGATCAGTCAAACCCATAGAGATACTCATAATAAACCACACTTGGCAAATTAAGAAAAAGAAAAAATGTAGAACATGGAAAGAAAGTATAGCCTATAAAATAATTATAAACCAGAACAAGCGTCAGAAAATAAATAAAAATCATACTAGCTAAAGTTTCAGGTTGATTTTAGATCCGATTTTAAATAATAAAATAAATTGGGGAGGGGGTCATAATTGTTCATAAAATAGGGGCAATTTCTATAAGTGTATGAGAATAGATGGCAAAATTCAACTCTTAGAGAGTAGCCAAAGGGTAATAATGTTTGCATGGTTTAAAACAAGGCTAAGGAGCTTAGGAAATTGTCAAATTTGGCGACCAACTAGGCAACCTGGCATAACTAGAGGCAGGATCAAGGCAGGATTTCATAACGTTATTATTTTCATTAATCAAGGCATAGTAAATGGGCAGGTATGATATGATGTATGAAATTTTTTTTTCAACAAGCCCAGACTGCAAAAGTTGGGATATGGATAATACAATACTAATTACAAATGACGTGAGAAGCAAATCATTGCAATAAATTCCATGGATCATATTAAAATTTTCTTTTAAAGTGACCAGCTGAAAAGTTAAAGCTAAAAAAGCTGCAAGAGCGAGACATCTAGATTTGTATGCTTATTATCGCTGGTCTTGGAAGAGAGAGTATGAATGAAAACTATTTAGTTATGGTCAGTGATATAATATTAATGATTAGGCCTAAAGATGATTTTTAAGATGGTAAGCGTTAGATAGGCTTTACAGACATTGTTTGGTTCGTTTTCAAATGATACTATTTGGCTCTGGCTCTAAAATATTCTGGCATCACCGTTTTCAAAACATTGTCGTCTGCTGTCTGCCGTTTGCGACAACAAAGACTGAACGAGCACGTTGAAAGATGTCGATGACCTAGGGCCTTGATCTTTGACAACATTTACCGATTGCAGGAGGATTTTCGAACGGGCCTGAGACCTAAAAAACATTAAAGAACATCAATTTCTGGAAGAAGAGAGTTTGCAGAATGATGGAGAATTCACCCCATATCCAAGAGGAAAGTAGGTCTGTCAGTATCAGCGATTTGACAGCGAGGCCTCCAACTGTGGTTGATAGATACTTCAAACGGCGGTACAAAACAGGTAGATCTAGCAGAGATAGCTTATAGTCCTGAATTTTAAGTGACTATTGATATGGCAGTGCCGGCATGCAAACTTTAGACAGAAAAAGGTATTCTTCATGAGATGGAGGTAAGAACTAGCACGTGTCTCTCTATGAAAAGTGTCCAAAAGGCTGTTGAGTTTTACTTTGTCAAGTGAAAACTTTTGATTTTTAATCATCTTCTCACTCATTTGTAGGTTGAAACAATGTTTAGTAATTATTTCCCTTGGAGACAGGTTGTTTCCCTTCACTGATTTTGTAATGCAGTCGACTCCGCCTAATCGCCCATCCTCGGGATCACGGAAAAAGTGGTCGATTAAGTGGAGGAAGTAATTTCGGCCATATTTTTTGGTAAGAAGGTTAAATTTCTTTGATGTCGTGGTTTGATATCGTCCTTTGACACCTTCTTGTTGCCAGACTCAGGACAAACTCCAGTTTGACGTTGTTGTAGCGCACAAAATGTTTGATCTCCGCGGTCTCTCTCATTGGCCACCTCGCAATAACCCAGCAGACAATAAGGAGTAGGATTGCATGGTCGGGGTAGACTGTTCATCTACATGACACGTTCTCTGATCTAACCGAAATCCACCAGACAGGCGCAATCAAGGCATGGGGGAAGGAGACTATGCCACAGCTTTCGGCGCAGTAGCATATCGGACGGGCGAAGGCGGTGATGCGTAGCGTGGGACGAAGGGGGACAAGGGGAGGGGGAGGTGGAGAGGAAAGGCTTATCAGTATCACACCTATTTCGGGGTGGCAGCTGTCACTCAGTCAACTGGTCTGCCATCCGTCGTGCAGTTAAACTGTCTGTGTACATTGTTTGTTTGTCAACTGTAACCCTTCAACCGCTGATCTTTGAATTCATGGGTGCTGAAAAGTGGTTGATTATCCGGAGTGAGAGGCGATTATCCAGTGACTTTTATATAGAAAAAATTCGGTTCCCTAGGAAACGAGGCAATTAAGCGGAAAAGGCGATTAAATGGAGGGCGATTAAGCGGAGTCGACTGTATTTGCAGTGACGTCCCTTCGTTTTTACAAGTGAAAAGAATACGGAACTTTGGGCGGTAATTTAGCATATAAGCAGGCAAATACTGACCACAAAACAACTTCTATATTAAAGACACACCAAAGACGCTTAAGATAAGCCATAACTAGCGCATTTTGGGGCATCCCCACATCGCCATTTTTCATGTTAAAGTAAGTCACTAAAGTGATTTTTACCGACTTTGAAGGCTTATATCTCCAAAATATACAGAGCAAATCATCCAGTCTTCTGGAAAAAAACAGAAGAGGGTAGGGACATTCTACGGAAAAAAGAACATGACTGTGAGTGTCGAGAAAGTTCTCTTCTAGCATGATGAAACTTGGCACTTTTTGTACGAAATACCATATTTGTGGGCAAATTTGGTGAAATCAACACAAGTCAGAAAAAGTCTGGTAGCATAATCTTAAACTTCGAAACACTGACAAGAGCTGTGGGCATTTTCAACTCACTGAGATAAACGGTTTTTGAAATATAACAGCTCGAACTCTGACAGAATGCCTCTGCGCGTTTTACTTAAAATAATCCAATTTTCTTCAAAAAATTTTTTCTCAGAAACTAGAAGGAATTCAGAGGAACCTTTGGCACGGTTCATTTCTGACCCTAAAGAAAATTTAGGGCAAGTTTTAATCAAATCCAAGAGGGTCACCGGCAGAGCCGATTGATCTGACGTGAAATGACCCATATAGTAGCAGCCTTAAAATTGGGAAAACTGCCGTGGCAGTTGATCGGGTAAATGTCAGGGAGATCAGCTGTCAGCTAGTTTTGCATAGTTTTGAGCCATAATCCTGTTTTCTGTGGGGTCAAAGTTGAGCAATATTTGGTCATAAGTAAAAGAGAACAAATTCTGTATTACCATCCTTTTTTGTTCAGAACTGCCTTTCATTCACATGAAAGCAACGAAAACAACATGTGGGGACAAAGTTCGTATCGGCAGATATCAGATGTCTGCTTTTTTTTTTCCAGGAAACACCAGAACTAACAAGACTGGGTGGTTTTGTTTACCCTCTCGAGTCACAGATATATATTAGAGCCCTTTACTACAGCACCTGCTCCATATTACCGTTTTGTTTTGGGTTTGCTTGACCCAGATAGTCTTTTTAAGGGATGAATTCTGTCCTCTATTGCCAGTAACCGGCTCGTGCCTACAATCGCCATCATCTGTTTGCAACTAGGCTAGCTTCCCCTGAAATTTATAGTAATTTCTCTTGGATTACGATAACAGATGGCGTATCATTGGTTTCTCCAACAAAATAATTCAGAATGGTGGACAAAGAAAGGAGTTAGAGGTTTTTATGATCAGTTTACTAAGACCACATTGCGCGTTCTTGCCCAGTGAAAGTGGCAATGCAACAACTGTGACATTTTATTGTTTTGTGAAATGAAAAATGCCATAATTTTATTTAAAATCATATTGTCTAAATTAAAAAAAGGTAAATGACGTCTGTCTTGTTACGTTTCTCAGGGAAATGACCTGCTTTGAGGGGGAAAATTTAAGGTTGATGCCCTTTTCTAACATCGCTAAAGCAGAGGGCCGCATGTCCATGTTGCCACTCTGGTCATGTGTTTTTTCCCCAAAGGCGAGACGCTAGTTTTTCGCATTTCTTTACACACGTACGTTTACAATTTAAAAAATAAAGCCATGTAATCCGACATTTCATATATTTTTTAAAAATTATCCCTTACAGGAAAAATCTGTCCTGTGGCAACACCGCTGAATGTAGGCCCAGAATTAGGACAGCGGTAATCGACACAACGCTGATGATAATGAAATATCAACAGAGACATTAGTGAGAACTATTTCAAAGCGATAATTGACTTATGCCACTCAAAACAAAGTTTAACTGGTGTAAAAATGGTCTTTGCTTAAAATCTGAAAGTCTGGCAAGATTCTAGAAGCAATTTTAATCGGGAAATCACAGTAAATAAATAACTGGCGGTTACTGGCACGTCAAGGATAAATGAGACTTACATTTGATGCTCTTGTCTCACTGGACAATAGAGATATAGTGACTTACCTTGACTCATGCTCATATCTTGATGGGCATTAAACTTAGGGTTAAGGGTAGGGTTAGGAGGGAAGGTTAGGGGTAGAGTTTAGGGTGTATTAGTCTGCATGAGTTCCAGTTAGGTGTGAGTCTCTTTTGAAATTCTTTCAAATGACATTCGGGAGATATTCATATGCAATTGTATTTGACACAAGATTTCATGAGTTGGTCAGACATGTCAGTTCAGGTATCTTGAACCACCTCTGGACTAAACAGTTACCTTTGCATCTGTCAGGACATCCCCCTCTAAGACACAATTGGTCTATGGTAAATGATGAAATGTGGTGATAGAATACAGCTTTTTTTAATTAAGCATTTAAATATGTGTATAGAAATAGAACTTCATGTTGAAATCACCAGCTGAGCCAGTACTGGTTTGATTTAACTTCTAGAAGTGCCAGTGAACAGGAAAGTTCAGAAATTATTAATAATCGCAATTTCACCCAGAGACATGGAGGTAAAAGTAGCATCACCATGAAACAATCACACTTGCTCTTTATGGACAAAGAGTGAATGAAGACAAGTGGTAGGATAAATATTAATATTATAAAAAAATTGTTTAAAATCATTGTCCAGGTGTGCTGGCTGCCTGTTAGTATTACAGACACTTTAACCCCATTTACATTCGGTTTTCTAACCCTAGATTTTACACTCGGGGGGCCTGAGAGACCACCGTTTTTATATACTCACGTCCAAAAGAAAGTATACAGTTTTTTACGTGGCATAACTTTTTTCATAGTGAACCGATCACCTTCATTCTTGGCTGAGTTGTTGTGAACACTTTTTACAATGTGTACAATGCGTGATGTCGGGTTGTGATTACGAGTTCACCCTCCCGAAAGGGTACTCACTGTTGACATGTTAACACAATTTTTGCTTTTAAATGAGGGTGTAGACCATTTTAATTGTCACCTCGTTTTTGCTTGACTCAGTCGCTATTTGAAACTGGGATTATTATTTGCTTTTTATGACAATTTTCGTCTGCCGCGGCTTTTTCCAGGCCAACGCGGGCGTGCGATAGGCCATCTTGAAGCTGGTGTTTCTATTAGTCAAGTGGCTAGGCTGTTAAATATCACCAGATGGACAATTCAAAACTTGCAAAGACGTTTCATTGCCTCTGGATCCACTAGAGACCGCCCGAGAACAGGAAGATCAAGAGTTACTACCCCTGATGTGGACAGATTCATCGGGGTAACGCATTTGAGAAACCGTTTTCAAAATGCTACCCATACTGCTCAAAACATCCCTGGACACCGTGCAATCAGTCGTCAGACTGTTTCACGCTGCCTTAGTGCCCATGGAATACAAGCAAGACGGCGGCTGCAACGACCTCTCCTGCGCCCTCATCACAGGGGAGTCTGCCTCCAACGGGCGCGTACACACTTCCACTGGACAAGACAGCAATGGGCAACGGTCCTTTTTACAGACGAGTCGAGATTTGTCCTGGAACGACATGACAGTCGCATGCGGTGCTATTGCAGAACCAATGAGAGATTTGCTGGTGAGTGCATTCATGAAACCCCGAACAGAGGCTATGGACAGGTGATTGTCTGGGGAGGCATCACAACAGATCATAGAACTGCTCTTGTGCATGTGCCTGTCGCCCTTACGGGTGCAGCATACATCCATACATCGCCAATATTCTGCAGCCCCAAGTCCTCCCATTTTTGCAGCAGCACAACCCCATCATACTTCAACAGGACAACGCACCTCTTCACCAAGCCAGGGTGACTCAGCAGTTTTTTGCCGCCAACAACGTCGTCGTCATCAACCCGTGGCCTGCAGTTCCCCAGATATGAATCTGATTGAACATGTGTGGGACATGCTTGGACGAGCTGTGACAAATATGGACCAACCGCCCCAAAACAACGATGGACTGCTTCAGGTGGTCACCGCTTCTTGGAAAGCGCTTCCTCAACAACAGGTGGCAGTACTGGTCAATTCTATGAGAAGGAGAGGCGTTTGTGTGATCAACGCAAGAGGAGGACATACTAGATACTGAATTGTGACTAGAAGTGAAAACCAATCCAGAGGAAAATTTCTTTGTCAAGGTAGACAAGAACTACTTACTTTTAGTTTTTTTTATTTTAACCCCAGGGTTGGAAAAGTGGAACGTGAAGTACAAAAGCATATATCCAGCTACACAGTTCCTCTTCATTTTAACCCAGAATAAATTTGTCTTTGTGAAAAATTTCGGATTTTCCTAGTTTTTCACTTTGTCTTGTCCGTATTCGATTCAGAACAGGGTGTATACTTTCTTTTGGATGCCAGTATATAGTAATTGATAGCATATATCTTGTTTCGCACACGGGGGGTTTGTAAGACCCCCACTTGCATAAAGGAAATTTCGGGGGGTTTGACAGACCCCATAATTTATTTTTCTTATTGCGTAATAATCAGTGCGGCGGTGAGCGGATCTTATACGACCCGGGGGCATCTTCAAATAGGTGTAATTCTGTTAAAAATCACTTCTTGGATCTGAAATTTCGTGACTTTTCGTAAAAATTAGTTTGCTCATGATCTACCAAAAAATCAATCAATTCCACTCATAAGTTATTGACTGACTACCACTTTTGACACCCCTTCCCCCATATTGGTGGTTGGGTCATATAAGACCCAATCACCATTATAGAGTTGCTGATGATTGGGTCGTATAAGACCCGATGACTTTTAAGAGCAGTTAATGGTTGGGATTTTCTTCTTGTAGCTGCTAAAGTCGTTTAATAGCAAATACAGAAAATTCCATACCTCTGACTATTATGAGTGGTAGGTGAGGGCTTCTATTATTATTTTTACTTAAGGGGATCTTAATATTCTAATATTATTTTGGCCTTTAATACGCATTATTAATGTGCTACTTGGCAACGTCAGGTTTAGCTGCTTCTTGTTCTGGCAGAGTTGTTTGCCTCGAAGTTTTAATTCACACAATGGAGGATAATGACAGAAGAGAAAACACTTTAACAGTTATTAGGAAAGTCATATCATAGGTCAGGTGAAATTGATGGTGAGGAAAACAAACATTTTACGGCCAGGACACAGAGTTCGAAGTAGACGAAAATGGGATGCTGTAATAGAAGATTTGCCACTTAAAAAGGTGTATATGAACCAGGAAGGACCACCGTAGTTTCAAAGCTTGTTCATTCTTATAATGCCATAAGGTTCAATGCATTTGAGGGTTTAAGTTATGTGTTAATTAAGTGTTGTGTTGTCCTTCAGCAACATAATTAATATATGATCATAGATCTACTACAGAAAACGTATACTCATCAAACTACTCAGATCTCACCCACAGAATAAGGACTGGGGATCTTAAAACCCACAGATTAATCTTGCATAATAAAAGTATTCGAACACTAGGTTGGGGGTATAGTCCCAAGCTCATGTAGGCTACATGCTAACTGTCATCGTATTGATAGAAGGCGTAAACTGGTTACTGAGTTGCAGAACTGACACTTGTGCACTCTGGGCAGACCTATATTCGGCAGCAAACTACTCATGGTGATGCCAATGGTGCTGGTTGCCCTGTGTGTACCCTCCTGTAGCCATTCCTTTTGACCTGACCCTCTTGTAATCACAAACTCTTGCAGTCTGAGGGCCACAGCCTCCACGATTGATATGTCTGCCTTATCCATCCATAATGTCCCCACCACAGGGGCATTAGCCACCAGCCCATCAGTTCTTTCATTATCATGGATCCCAGCAGGTCCTGGACAATAGATCCTTGTGGTTCCGCGAAACCTGGAGATCAGTAGATAGTCCATCAACTCATGCTGCAACCATACGTTTAGGACCTATAGGGACCTGGATTGTGAGTCTGTCACAATGACTGCCTTTGCTACCGTGGTCCCAGAGAACTACTTCTGAGCCGCGGTGACTGCCTCCACCTTCGTTCTCATTTTGGAAGAAGTCGTTGATTACTCTCCACTCTACTCGGTCTGTCTCTGAGAAGCCCTATCCCGATTTCTACCCATGGGCCCACTTCCTGCATTCCTGCCAGGGATGATGATTACTATTTGGAAGTTAGTCATGCACTATCTAGAGTTGACCTAGTCCTCTCCCTCGACTAAATCTTTCGCTAAGAGGAGCAGAGCAGTAGTATTTTTCTACTCAGTAGTACGTGTATTTTTCTACTTATTACATCCATGACATCATCTCTTAAATCCTGTGCTGTAGATGTCAGCAGTGTTTTCATATAGTGGATGTCTCTTGTCCTCCACTACTCACAATTAGCCTTGACCTTGGCAAGCATGTCTAGATTTTATTGACGTGAGTCCCACTACGTTCCTTATTTTTGCAATAAGGGCTTCTCTAATGCACCCCAAACGATGTGCATACCTTCATTCTGGATATATTTCAATTGATTACACTGTGGTGGTGACAGCATGAGGATTCCAAGGTCATAACTGAACAACGCTAAGACCAACTGATGGTGCAGAAGAGCCAGTCATCTATATTTTAGGTTCACAGCAGCTGTTGATTTCAACGTTGTCATACCTCGTTTGCATCTCTGAATTATGCGCTCTACATGGTGCCTATACAAACAAGCTGCAATCAAAGGTCACCCGGCGATATTTAATTCTGTTGGATTTTCTATGTTATGTCCGTGGAAAGTGATGACGAGGAGATCAGCCAAGACTATGTGATTATTTAAAGAGCTGACCTCTTGCGGGTTGGCTTGTGAGCCAGATTCATCACTCCACTAAGAGATGGCTTGCATCATTTCGTGAATGCTTGTGACCATCTCCTGCCTCGAAATAACTACAATGTGCGCTCAGATTACAGTTTTGTAGACAACATACTCGGATTTTATAAGACCCCGATCGCCATTTCCTCATAAAAGTTATCGGGTCATATAAGACCCGATCACCAGTGGCTCTATGTGAGTGATCGGATCTTATAAGACCCGATCACCGGAGTAAGTAACCAAAGTCGATCACCGCCGCAGGGGTTAAAAGTAGGCTATAGTCTTTGGTAAATGACCATAATATCCAGTCATACATCAACAAGTCTGAGTTTGTTGTACTCACCCCTCATGACTAAATGAGCTTTCATAGCCTCCATTTTGTCTGGAAAGCCTCCATTTTGTCTGGAAGTGTCCAAGTAATGAGCCACTGAATCCGATTATTAATATTTGGACATTGCAATCTGTGTGGGTCTGATATGCCACCCGCATGTAAAATGTGACTTTCCACAGTTCACACTCATTAGGAGTAGGGGGTTTGGTAGACCCCCCCGAATGTAAAATGGGATTTTTAACATTTAGTTCTCGTTGGAAGTTGGGGGTATGTCAGACCCCCTGGTGCAGTTTGGGTGGTTAAAAGTGACATGCCAACGTGAGCACATTTCCAGCATTTGAGTAAAAATAATGATATGTGCTGTTAGGAAAAAACATTCTTGGGGCAGTTATAAAAGCTTGTGAAAAAATATTGATATTTAACAAAGTTATGACAGAAAGAGTAGGTGTCTGGGGTCTGTCATACCCCAAGTGTAAAATAGGGTCAAAGTAACATTTTGTTAGTCATTTATGGGACCCTAGACTGCCGAAAATTGATGCCACCATTATAATGTAAATCTATGGAAATCTTTGAAATCGTGTGAAGAAATTAGATCTAGATCTAGTGGGTTCAACTTTTAACTGGCATAAAATAGAAGAACATCCAATGCTTGACATGAGTGCAAAAAATTGCTGTATACAGACATATCCCAAACTGGCTTTTGTATCCAACTGCTGCAATTCACTTGACGTTGATGTCTTGTGACCAGCTTTGTAATGGTAATCTGCTCATTATGTTTCAGATACTGTTAAACCTGGAGAAGATCAGATGGTTCTCACACATTCAAACAGGTGGGTTGAACTTTGCATCTTGTCTAACTGGACAGCACCTACATTTTCCTCCTGAAGCCCACCATGCATGCCAGAAATGTTTCCTGTTTAGCATTGTGCAGTTGAAAGTGTGATATATCCAAAGTAAACATCTATAGAGGGGAAAAAACTGCTGCTATACTTTAATTGCATTGGTAATCTGAATGACATAGCGTCGTACTGAAAGCTGCTGTGATTGAGGACTTTCCCTCTCTTTTCTTTTTCTTCTTCTTTGATGGTGCTGGTAACCCGGAGTCTTATCTCTGGCTCTGAGCATTTTTACCAATTGCTTAAAACTCAGTCTTTGTAGTGATAGTCTTCATAGAAATGGACCTTAAGAGTTTGTAGATGAAAGAAGCTGAGATGTCTTGAAGAAAGTATTCTACCCCCAAAAAACTTGTACTAAACATGCCAAAAATTGTACACAGAGAGACCCAAAATTGCATTGAATTTATGGAATTACAGCAGAAATTGCACAGATGTTATACCAGTCAACTCCCATGGCAAAGGTTAAGAATAGCCTCGAAATTCTCACTTTAATAATAGTTATTATATAACTTCAGGGTATGACAAAGGAGCATTTGCAAAAGAAACTACTGTAGGATTATAATTTAACACTAGTGTTGCGCTAGCTGACCACGTGTTATGCAGTTCGCTCGCTGTGTGACCTACTTTTTCTTAATGTTATAGTGAGCGGCGCATATTGCCTGGTCGTCATCTGACCGATGTATACAATGCCTTTGTATTGGACTGGCCTGCAAAAATCGATGTTTTCGTTCGAAAGAAGTCTGCAATATCTACTAAATGCTTTATATTTTGTTTATATTTGTGAGTGGTCGGGAAATGTGTCAGAATCATGGGTGATTACTAGGCTCGCACGTAGAAGTTGGGGAAAATATTCAGGCAGTAGTTATGTAAGAATTAACCCTATTTTGCCCCCGTGGGTATGAGAGTCCCAGAGCACCTGTTTTTGTGCCAAAAAACCCAGAAAAAATTAATATTTTTTGCCCAAATGTTTACTAATCTCTTAACATATGACATAACGTGATCAAATCATTTTTTCTCAATGGTCAGCGAGTGTCTGACCACAGACCACATTTTTTTCACACCCGATTTTGCACTCGTGAGGCCTGTGAGACCCAGACTTCAGATATAGGATTTTATTTACCCACCCGATTTTGCGCCTGTGAGACCCAGACTTCTCAAATAGAGAAAAACTCGACGCCCCCCCCCCCCNCCCCCCCCCCCCCAACAGTTTCTCGTGAGGCCTCTCAGACCCAGAGGCTGACGATACTAGCGACGTGCGAGTACACATGCTCTTCCTATATATTTCCTTTGATCTTTTTACATGCTGAATATATCGATTACCCGATATATTATAATCGATACTTTCGGACATGGCATCAACACTACATATAAAGTTGTATGTCTTGCCCAGTGGTCAATGTGCCCTTGGTCAGTCATTTTAAGAGAGTGAGCAGTCCGTACGTGCCAACTGAGCTCACTGAACAAGCCTGGTGTCCTGTTGTGGTCATTTTGGTCTGCCTGTTTCTCATTGTTGCAGCAAGAGGTAAGTAAATCTCAATTTCTTAGCCTTTCAACAATGTTGTCGCAAATTGTGTACCGCATAATGCTAATCCTCTCGTTTGCTCGTAGAGTTATTCTTCAACTGATTTTGCCACTGAGACTTACATTTACATGAAATGTTCACTCTCATAAAAATGTGCTTTCTGGACAGCGCGCTGTAGTTTGCAAAGACTTTTGCAGGAGATTATTATCAATTAAGTGTGCTAACTAAAATTTGCAGATTAAAGGGTGGTTTCGGGCAAAAAAAATAATAGTAGAGCCTAAATATTGTTTTAAAATTGAGATTCTTGTTTAAGAATGTTGGCAAAGTATACCATTTTAAATCTTGTGTTATTTCTTAGAAATGGCCATATTTAATTTACTAACTCCACAATAATTAGTATAGTCATTACTGTTGCATGTATGCCATGTGAGTGACGCACATGTCCACAGACAGTTACAGCTGTTTCTTCCAAGAGTGGCGACATAATGGGGAACGAAGTGGCGGCCGAGATCATTGAAATCTGGGACGGGACATCAAAGAGTTGAGCTGCGATCATTGTTGTCCAAAACTGGACACCGGCTCCTCCCCCCACCCGATATTCCCAGCACCAAGCCTCCTCCTCTTGATAACTTTCTTGGATCATATTTTACCTCCACCCTCATGGCGCTCATCATAGGTGGCCTTACTTAGCTCTTCCAGGGTGACAAAGTGTGCATGTTGGTGTAAACAAGAAGATTGTTGTTAGGTTTGCACATACAGTAGATACAATGTACCGTGTAAATTTGCTGTGTATCAATATGTAATAATGTTATAGTTTCCTTGTAGCAATATAATACTTTGATTTCAGCAGCTTGACATTCCACTTTAATATTGTGTACATTACATGCGTATGCATCTCATGGGCTGGTGTCTTCGCTCAAGGCTTGCGAGCACAGTCTTAAGTTTAAGCTGGAACCCATGCTCCCCCCTGACCCGNACCCACCCACCCGAGACCTCTGCTTCTGGTGTGCATTTACTAATACATGTGTGTGATGTGGGTGTGCCTGTGCTCGTATGTGTCTGTCTGTGCATTTCCGCTTTGGTAAAGCAACATCAAGGGTATGATTCAAAATAAACTGACATGTTATTATATATCTATACAATCAGTTTGTGACAGTGATTGGATTATTATTTTAAGAAAACTTTTTCCACAAAACAGTGAACACTTTGTTTCTAAAAACCAAAGAGCATAAGTCTTATTTTCCCAGCTCAACAAGCTTATATCCACTAAGGATAGGGATAAGTATGACTTTATTTTCCACAGTTGGGAAACTTGTCTTTCTTACTACATATGAAGACGCCAGCAGAAATGCACAGACAAACACATACGAACACAGGCGCACCCACATACACATCACACGCATTCATTAGGAAGTGCACACTAGAAGCAGGCGTCTCAGGTCAGGGGGGAGCATGGGTTTCATCTTAAACTTAAGACTGCTCCCAAGCCCTGAGCAAAGACACCAGCCCATGAGATGCACACGTATGTAATGTACACAATATTAAAGTGGAATGGCAAGCTGCTGAAATCAAAGTATTATATTGCTACAAGGAAACCATAACATTGTTACATGTTGATGCACAGCAAATTTACACGGTATATTATATCTGTGCAAATCTAACAATAAACTTCTTGTTTACTCCAACATGCACACTTTATCACCCTGGAAGAGCTAAGTAAGGCCATCTACGATGAGCGCCATGAGGTTGGAGGAAAAATGCTATCCAAGAAAGTTACCAAATAAGATTAACAAAGTTTTCATTGAGACCATGAATCAAAAGGGAGTAAAATAACATAACTGAACTGGAACTAACACTTGAGTCATATTTGTTCGCTTTTGATTGTCTCATTCGAACTCTCTTTCTTTGTTCCTTTCTTATGACATAATGCTTTCTACGCAAGAACCACACATCCTCGTGCATGGAGAAGTATACGGCGTCACTCCACCGGGCATGGATGCAACAGTATATGATTATGACTATACTAATTATCGTGGAGTTAGT
The DNA here is from genome assembly GCA_033807755.1 of Ellobium chinense. Lineage (NCBI taxonomy): Eukaryota > Metazoa > Mollusca > Gastropoda > Ellobiida > Ellobiidae > Ellobium > Ellobium chinense. Next base: position 6,610,998 of record JAWQUT010000002.1, on the reverse strand, counting down.
AAATATGGCCTTATCTAAGATATGACACAAGATTCAAAATGGTATACTTTGCCAACATTCTTAAACAAGTATCTCAATTTTAAAACAACATTTTGGCTCTACTATTATTTTTTTTGCCCGAAATCATCCTTTAATCTGCAGATTTTAGTTAGCACACTTAATTGATAATAATCTCCTGCGAAAGTCTTTGCAAACTGCAGCGTGCTGTCCAGAAAGTACATTTTTACTAGTGAACACTTCATGTAATTGTAAGTCTCAGTGCCAAAATCAGTTGAAGAATAACTCTTACGAGCAAACAGAGAATTTCAAGTCATTAGCATTATACGGTACACACCTTGCAACAACATTGTTGAAAGGCTAAGAAATTGAGATTTACTTACCTCTTGCTGCAACAATGAGAAACAGGCAGACTAAAATGACCAAAACAGCGAGCTCAGTTAGCACGTACGGACTGCTCGCTCTCTTAAAATGACTGACCGAGGGCACATTGACCACTGGGCAAGACATACAGCTTTATATGTAGTGTTGATGCCATGTCCGAAAGTATCGATTATAATATATCGGGTAATCGATACATTCAGCAAGTACAAAGATCAAAGGAAATACACTAGGAAGAAGATGTGTACTCGCACATCGCTAGTATCGTCAGCCTCTGGGTCTGAGAGGCCTCACGAGAAACAAATTGTGGGGTGTCGAGGTCTTTTCTCTCTGAGAAGTCTGGGTCTCACAAACCTCACGGGGTACAAATAGGAATAGGAACTAGAGAGATCAAAATAACGCTCCTTTTTATAGGCTGGCACAAAAACGGTCAGTTTTTCAGCCCATCATTGGACTTCCTTTGTTTCACACGTAATAATTGTAATGTCTTACTTCCAATCGGGGGAAACAGTCGCGCATTACGGCAAAGTAACTTAATACACTAGCATAATAATGAAGACAGTGCTTCCATACACGTCATTTTTTCGCTCATAAGGATGTGTGTTTGGTATTCAATAAAACTGGGCTTGTCTGTAGTGTAAACAAGCATACATACAGTGCGTTAGAGGTTATTGTCCATGCAAATGCTAGCAACTTCATTATAAGAAAAATTATTCGTAAACAGTGTTCCAGTCATCCTACTTAAGAATGTCTTTTCTTGAAAATCAGTCATTCCTCTGAGTATCCTTTCAATTTTTTCCTGATATGTGAATGAATGTAATGTTTACATCATGAGCACAAGCATATGAGCATACCATTGGTTTGATAATGGTATACGTTTTTCCATCCGCATGGCGAGAAGTGTAATAACCCGTTGCCAGGATACACAGCTGCATATATATATATATATATNTATATATATATATATATATATATATATATATATATATATATGATCGCCGCAGGTAGAGGTTGGTTGAGCTGTGGGTATATATACTATTGCCGCATTCAACGGTAGCGAGTGCACAGGATAGGTCGAACACAACACCTGCGGGATTATCAAAGGCTTTAGGTCTATTTTTTGTCTGTTTCTTATAAAATCATGTCACATGTGTAATTCAACACCACCTCAACCTTGGTAGGCTGAGGCAATGACATATGCACATGTTTGAATATATTGAAGAGTCTGCTGTAATTCAAACTCAGTTTGATGAATAATTGCCACTTCTACTGAAACTTGACAGTGTGCATTTTCCTACATTTTTTATTTATTCCTGAATGCATTCCTAAAGATACACTCATCTTATAGACTCGCTTTCCTAAAGGAAGGAAGGAGGAAGTGAGTGAGAAGGAGAAGGGCCAGTATGGCAGTCTGAAACTTGATATCTGCCACATCTCAAATTTCACTGGTGCTGTCTGTGGTGTAATTCTTTATGAAAAAGTAAAAATTAATGGCTGGTGTTGCTTTGATCAATATTGACAAAGACTCCTAGATACCATTTGATCAAAATGGGTGGAAACAATGGAAATGTCTTGTTCTAAGTAAATATTGATAGAATGTTATGTTATGGGTTATGATAATTTTGTCGGCAACATAACGAAAAATCAGCAAAAACTTAATAAAAAGCTGCATGTTTGTAGCTTCTGATCACTTTGATGTAAGATTATGATAGATGTGATTAGGTTTATGAAGCAGATCACTAAGGGTGTAGGAAGTAAATTGCTCTCAGGATATACATGACATATCAAATGAGAAAGAGATACCATAGTCACTGAGTCATTGTGTGTTTAATCGTATTAAAAAAAATAATAAAATCAACTTTCAAAAAGTCTTACAACACTGAGTTTGTCTAGTGTGCTTCGAGCATCTTGTTGCACCCTGTTGCATTTCCAGAATTTGCCACCTCCTTTGCTGGAGATTGTCATGCACAATACCTCCTGTAACATAAAAAATGTATTTGATACTTTGTACTGTGAGTCAGGTAATTGAAATGTTTTGAATTGGCTTGGGGATGCTTCACAAATTAAATTCTGATTTATATCTGTAATCTCAGAGTATGTGTCATTTGCCTGGCAGAATCACATCCCATTCTTAGGGAGAAAAAATTGGTGACAAAAGTAAGCTTTGAAGAGGATGGTTGGAGCAGACTTGATAACAAGTTTTCTGGCAAAGCCAAAAAGGTACTGTGGAGGTTTTTTTGTTTTATTTTGTTTGTGGGTGATTTAAAACATAGCTAATTGCTAAATCCTGTTCAGTTTTCTGAAAACACTTGTTGAATCGACAAGTGTGGTGTTTGTGATAAGAGGCTTTGTTCAGAAGGACATGGTAATGAAATACATCTCTTTTGTATTCGTTGTGGATCAGAAAGCCTAAATTTCTGTTTTGCTTGAATATTTTAGTGTTATAGTCTCTATTCACATTCACATGAAGGTTGTGCTTTTGAATATAGTTGTAAAGGGTCATTAAAAGAGCAGGAAGTTTTTACTTTAACTGTAGTTTATCTGACTTTCTGTATTGAAGTAACATTCCGTAAACAGGAAAGAACTGCCGACCATAAATGTAACCTTAGTGTAAAACTGGTGAAAACTTTTTTCTAGCAGGCATGGCTTTACTTGACGCACAGTTCGCATCTTGATGTGCCTGATATTGGACTTGAAATTCACAATAGCAATAGCCAATAGTCAGCCGCAAGCATGGTCTGTCAGTGGGGATATATGCCTTAAGTACAGGCTGTGAGGCTGTAAAAACAAAGGATATTTAGATGATACATTCATTTCCAAAAATCATGTGGAACTCAGAACTGTTTTATATATTCAGTGTATTTCACACTATTTAAAGGATTAATTTAACCCAGCTGTTTATTTTGGGCCCAGTATGTGTTATTGAATGATATAAGTTATGGATAGAGTTTTCTAACCTTTATGGTGCACATGTGCAAAAGACTTGTATTGCAGTAGCCCACTTTTATGGTTAATGCAAAACCTATACTAGTTCCCACTTAGATGCCAAACTAGCAAGTACAGGTGACAGATTCATAATGTCTGATTGACCTTCAGAGGTGGCAGCTTATGCAGCGAGAAAGTAACCACTCAAAACTAGGTCACATCCTGACTATGTGGTACAAGGTACGGCTGCCTGTCGTTACTAGTGTTTGTTAGTAAGTGATTACAGGTGTAATTTATGTTATGATTCTTTTTATTCCTATTTCTGTATTTTCATTTTTTGTATCGACTGGTATCACTTATTGCAGGGAGCTCAATGGCTTGAAAGTACTTCTCCCTTGTGTGAAGTAACTTGTGAAGACGGAAGTATATACACTCTGTATTGCTGTGTCAGAGGTCAACTAATAGAGGTCAATGAAAATCTGCTCAAGCATCCTGAATTACTCATAGAAAAGGTTTGTGAAAATGCTTACTAGTTTACATTCCATATTTGTTTTGCTCGAGTTTACTTTAGTTGCAAAAAGTAAGTGTGAGAAGGTGGATGAGAGCAAACTCAGTATTAACATTTGAAAGTTAAATATGAATGTTTATTTTTCTGCAAGTGGTCTGTCCAGATATAACAGGTTTTCCTACTGTCCACTAAGAGTTCCAAAAATTTCTGTCTTGATTGGAAACAGCAGCCACTTCCATCATCAGCATTCAATGTTGCCTGTGCATCATAGTATAAGGAATTTATTTTGTTTATCATAGATCGAAATAGGCATTACTGTTTCAACAAAAGTTTTGCAGAATTTCCAGCTAATTATTGTGGACTGCCTGTCAGTGACTTTTTTGGGCAAATATGTAGTTCTTATTATAATAATAAAATGTGATTTATAAATTTTGTATCCAGGCTACTGCCAGCTCACATAAACCATCAATGTGTCAACAGTACATAGAACGCATGTTTGAAAAAAAAATTTATGTTGTTCAGTGCTAAATTTGCCGTGATTTTGTCACAGTAAGCTAAGGTTGTATTGTATGAAATGTCTTTTTGATTTTTTTTATAATCTCCCATCCATATTTTTTTTTTACTGGCAGCCCAGTATGGCTGCTGCGAAATGCTAATCTCAAAACAGTTTTAATTTCAAGTGTTCTCAAAATTAGTTTTTGGCTTGGAAGATTGATGTTGGTGGTTGAGACCCGGGTGCTTTAGAGAGGCCCATATATGCATTGAACTTGGCTGTGAGTTTACCCAGAGCTCTCTGTCACCTGACTTCCCTTCTATTCTAAGAAGTATCTTGCACTGTATTGAGTGGTGCATGTAATGTGAATAGTGTGTTATTGTTCTCCCACAATGCAAGGCAGTGCTATATGCTCTGTGATTTGGTATGTCGATACACAAAGACAAAGTTGTCAGTAGGTAGGTTGAGGGGGAGGAGGGAGGCAAGAAATTATAATTTTATTTGTGACCTTTATTCCATCTTCTTCTTCTCCCCCCCCCCCCCCCCCCCCCCCCCCCCCCCNATCCTGGTACCGCTGGGACATTTCAGCTGTTTTATTTTGTTAACAGTCATTCTGCGCCCATAATAATAAAACTTGTATCTCTTTCAGATTACTAATTTATTATAGAACAAATGTTCTTTCCATTGATGCCATGGATCAATAAACCTGAATTTTGTTGTACTTTGTACACAATAAGATTAGAACCCATTCTTGACTTGCATATCAGTTTGACTGCTTAAGACTACAGAGAGACAGAGGGTTGTATAGGAAAAAGGCTCAGATACTCTGGTAAATCTCTGCAGGCAAGACAAAGACATATGTTGCTCTTAAATAATACATGTATAGCAATTCCTACAATAACTAGGAAAGTGCTCTGTTGAGCTCATGCCGCTTCCAACTGAGTACCAAAACAAATATACACTAAAATTGGTGACTGGTAGGCGTGGGGATTGCATTATTGCAGGAACGGCAAAGAATGTGGGTGAAAGTATGAAGAAGCCAATGTTTTTTTTCACTGTTGGCTATATTAGGTTTTACACCTCTCTTTAACTTTTCCTGGGGTGCCGTGTCAAAATACAGTACTTTCCAAACATGTTTTTTAGCTCTTCTTCCAAATTTTGATACAAAGAAAAATACACGAGAACCAGTTCGTTTTTGAGAACTTAGGCAGTGAAACAGACAACCTGATATTTAAGGCCTTTTCACTCAGTAAACAGGATAACCTTACCCACCTAGCAACAGCCACAAATTTTATACCTGAGTGAGTAAACGTCACCTATTGTGAGTCTACACATGTGNTGATATTCAGATCATCTTTACCCCCTTCCCATGGCCAGTTTTCTGATTTTATTGGAACTATTTAAAATTGCGTATTTTTATGCCAGGTGCTTTTGGGTACTTCATACCTGAAGGTATACATATTATGAAGTGCCTCCACTCGCTAGTCTTATCTGCCTTACCAGCCTACCAAAGCCCACCAAAACCTTCTGATTCAGGCATTCTTCTTTCCACCTCATAATGATAGCAATGGGTGAAGACTCTTTAAGTGTAGCTGTAGGAATAACATTACATTTACTATGTTGTTGTTTTTTTTACATTAGTAATGCTTTGGCAAGGGTTTGCACTATTTAAACCAAGTTGCCAATGAGTAAATAAGAAGATGAATAAGTGAACATCTTGATTGAGAATTGTTGTGTTAAGTTGTTTCATAAATGGGATTTTTGTTTTGTATACAGGGTATGACATGTCTCTAGGGACTACGTAATCAAAACATCCATCTGACATATGAAACAAAATAAATCCGTGATACTTATGTCTTGTGTGTTTTTGCTCATGGCATCATTATTATTTTTTTTGTTATTTCTGCGACAATTTAACATTGGAACACATGCTCAAAGATTCTCAAATACAGCTTTCAGTGACTGATAAAATCAATTCATCCATATTCACCTCAAGCTAAGTGTGTTATTTGGAGATCAAGTGTAAGAGGAATTTTGTTGCAGGATTTGGAATTCTCCCCCTCCCCTCCCCCATCTTTGTGTGTTCATAATCGTTCTTCTCAGGGAAGGGTTCGTGAGGGCTTTATGAGAGGCAAGATGCATCTATAACATTTACCAAGTGGCACACCTGACATGTCAAGCAAGGTCGTTTCATGTATGTATAAGGGAAATAATGATGAAAGCTATTGTTTCCATATTTTGTGCAGTTTGTTCCCTTATGCATGCTGATGCCATTGTTACCTCGGTTAAGGTATGTGACACCTATTAGAGGGGCAAATCACTCATTGTGTACAACCCAATTAATCCGCTAATATATAAAATCCCCCTTTTTTTGGGGCCCTGCCAGCCAGTGTTAGGGTGTAGAAATGTGTAAAATGACCTGTGATCTAAATAAAGCATCCAATTTTAAAGTTTCAGATACAATTTGAGCCATTTAGATAAAAAAATAAAATGTGTAGGCCTATGTATTCGCATGCGGTCAAAACCAGCCAAATGAAAAATTGGGGACCAAATCAGAATTTGAGGAGATCTTTTTCAAAAGACATTAGGGAAAAATTTTGGGCGTTGACCCCCCTTTTTCTTCCCTTTAAAAGATCGGGCAAAAGAAGTACTTTCCCCAAATCACAGTGCTATATTTAGAATAACACAAAATGTTAATAGGGCCAAAAGAAGAAAAAACAACAGGTGTCAAAGACCTGTTACCTCGGTCAAAGATAATTATACGTTTTCAAAGACACGCAAAAGATTGCTCTTGCTCAGATAACATATAGCTCCCAAAGCATTCCATCCTCACCATCATGAGCAGGATCATCTTCAACAGTTAAAAGAAGACCTTCGTTCATCCTCCATACGACAACATCTGTCTAACGATTCATTCATCACTGAACAAACAGAATTCATTCAGTCACTGAACATTGTCCTAATGCATTGACCATTGCTGGCGGTGTTTACTATTCCCTCTCTGGAGAAAGGCTCTTAGTTCAGCATTTCGGGGATGATTCCATACAGTTTGATATTTTTCTTTTTGGGCTGTCGATGATGCTGATAGGAAGCTCTGTCTGAGGTGGCGTTAACGAATAAACCATTCGTGTGCCTGGGTTGTCGTCTGTGATAATCTTCCAGTAGGATTTACAGTTGAATAATTGGTTACATTAGATCGATGCCGAGATGGCCAAATATCGACTGAAACAGTATTCACCAACCTGTAGAATAATGGACTAGTAGTCTGTGTAAACGATCAATAGCCTTGTCTCCTTTGTGTTGCGTTAAACATGACAATGCTATTTTAGCATAAATGCTACTCATAAACAAATTCTCATTAATTTATCTTGATTAGTCACCATTCATGTATTGTTACATGAACATTTATTTAGATGAATTGGAATCTTGTTCTTGTGTAATCAGATTCAGATTGAGGGACACGAAACCCAAAGATAATTAGCAGTTCATCCAAGATGTGGACCTACTTTAAAAAAAAAAAATGCTTGCCATTATATTAAATCATGTCAAAAAAAATGTTGCTACCTCACAACAATAAAATATATACATTAATAACATAATCATGCCGACACTCCTTTTTTTTCTTTCTTTTGGACACTGTATTTTAATAGCTTAGATTTTTGCTTAAAAAGTCTTTTGCAGTATGAAAAAGACATATTAAAACTATAGACCGTGCCCAATTTTGAAATGTATTTTTCAAGCTAGATAGTGGATATGCGCCATTGTCTTTACTTTGCATTTTATAGACCGAAACAGATTACATTGATTTTTGGCTTTGTGGCGGAAAAGTAAGTTAATTATCCCCAAATATACCCGTAGGCCACTATGCCAAATACCAGCAATATGTTTGTTTCAAGACACCAAACTAGTAAAACATGACCACTGTAGATAGGATGATGAGCGAAACTTGTAATTAAGTGAGATGTAACAATTCCAATATCTTTTGAAGGACCTGAAAAATAAAAATGAAAATATTAGGCGTATTTCTTAATTTTTGCTTTTCCAAATTTGCAAGATTGATCAGGTCGCAGCACGTTTGTACAGTTTCCTCTTCAAGACAGCCTCCTTAGTCTTGTGTCTATTGGTTCCTTTAGCTCTTTCATTTCTTTAAAGCATCATAATCTCAATTTCAACATTTATTATTCATGTGTATTCCATGAGAAATTTGAACAAATTTGTTTTACAACATTTTGCCCCTAGATGGGGGCTGCATGTGTGGCATTTGTTGCATTTCAACATGACGTGGTCACTTTAAATAATAACTGGTGTCACATTTGCACTTGATGAGTCATGTCTGGCTGTTTCTGACGTGTTTGAAATGACCTAACCACCGGAAATGCTCTATATCGCCTTGAAATATGAAAAGACTGGTGTGCCATTTTCCCCCAAACGCTCTGTTACTTCCATGTTTTTCTATTTTCCTATTATTTCTATTACCATTTGTTGTAAATGTGTATCTTTCTTCTTCTCAGCCCAGTGGTGAAGGCTATGTTGCTGTCGTGCTGCCAGGTTTGAGAGGATTCGATCGAGAAATGCTGGAGTTAAAATGTGAGGATGATTATAGAGCAGTTTTAGCTCTTCGAGCACAGCCATCTTAGGCTTTTGTGCAGTAATAACTACGTCATTTTCTTCATACCCTTTTTCTTCGTCGCCTGTGCTACCCAGCTGCCTAATATTATCTCGCCAAAGTGCACGAGGAGTGGTCGCAGGTTGTATCAGCAAAGGAAGAGAGACTCCTGTAGCAGCTGAGATAAATATAATGAGGCGTGAAATGAAGACAGCAGAATTCAAATTGTACTGTGGATTAGTTATGTCTACTTTGGAAGGATGGTATTGTAGACTGCTAGCGAATAGACCCGTCTCTGAGCCTGGCGGGTAATGCTAGATCTTGGTCAGTCTAAGTTTTATTATCTCATGGCACCTATTTGCCACTACCAGGTTACCATCATCGTTCAGAATACATCATTGTCATCTAGCTTGTGTTTTAACGAAAGGTAACATTTAAACCAGGGACCGTCAGAACTTTAATATTGTCTCTCCTGTCTTGGTAGTGTGGTTTATTCTTGAAACACGACCACACAGAGGGCAGCATTATGGAAAGAGGTAGAGAGAGTACTTAAAACCGGCTATATTAACTGCATCAGAGGAAATCGTCAAGGTCGTCATCAGTAGGCATAAGCAATCCATCTCATCAGCATCATTGTCATCCTGATCATCGTTATCATGTATTTATAGCTCAGATGTGGTCTTAAAATGATGTGCATTCAAAATAAATTTTTATAAATGAGCCTCTTTGCATAGTTTGGTGTCTTTCTTCAGGGAAATCTAAAATTTTACTCATACGCCTCGCTGAATCGTTTTGTATGTACTCTTTCCCAGTGGGTAACACACTCAATTCCGTGATGCCAAAGAGAACATTGGCAACTGACCCATAATACAGGAATAGTCTAACTTTCAGCTTTAAGTTTATTAAACACTGAGGTACTCATTGTCTTGTGGTTTTCATTGGTGAAGATTTTACTGGTCAATGCCCGTACAGCATTTCTAATTAACTTGAATGCAATGCTAGATTGCCAGTCGAAGTGCCACATACATGTATATGTTAAAAAAACAAAAACAGAGAGAAACAGAATTTTTACTATAGATTCAGGTAGGGTTACTAATTATTAGTAAATATAGTAAGCCATATAAACTCATTAACTTGTGGGTGACATTCACCTTTCACATATATGTGCATATTTGAGAGCTCATCACGTTGTGTAGTCCTGTAAAGAGTAAAGAGTGGGGAGAGGATTTTCTGGAAAATTTACCTGGATCAAACAAGTCATAGTCTTAGCGGATACCCGGGTTATTCGGGATATTCTTTGTTGTGCGGACCACAACTCGTCATGATTAGGAAGTTCTTTTGAGGAAGGGGGTGGGCAGGGGAGGATAGAAGAGAAATTTGAAGATTGTTTTCATGTTTTGCTCCATAGCCTTGACTCATTTTTTGTTCGGCTGCATTAGTGCCTCGTGAAAGTTGCACCTGGGCAGTTCCACAAGTTCCAGCGGCATGTCACATCAGTTATGCAAATTTCCGAAAGGCTTTGGCTTTACAGTAGTTATTTTTGGTTGTAACTAACATGAAAACAAGTACAGCAAAAGTGATGGCATGTACAATCATAGTTTTTCAAAAATTAGCTTTACTGATATTTCATTCCTTTGGAATTTCCCATCAATGATTTCCAGTTTTCAGTGTCACATTTCACTGCTTACACTGCTTTACCCCTGACAACTAAAGGCTTACTCTGCTTACAGCCAGTTGAAGTTGTTACCAGCCTTGCAAAGGTTTTTAAGTCACTCGATCATTATATATATTTCTCGTTTACCTGAAGATGGGAAAGGTCTCTGATGACACTCTACCTTGGTTTGCTGACATTGGCAGGGTACCCATCATGCGAAACGAAGCTATAATGAAAATAGGTACCTTTAAGCAGGGAAATAAAAAGATGGGTATTTCACTTCCCCGTTCATTTCATACTCCCCCACTTCTGATGACTGCCTTGTTCTAATGGTGTTAATTGGTGACGTTAATGAGAAGTAGACTATCCTGTCTTAGATTTACAATTGTCGGAGGAGAGCATTCATTTGAAAGTCATTTGGGGGCAGGGGAAGGGGTAAGAATAGTTCTTAATCTGCACTTGATCTCTTATGGTCGCCGACATATTACGTCATTTTCAACAAGACACTAAGAGAAAAGTGGGAACGTGACTGTGCAGTACTTATGTTAGTACAGTATGAAAAGGCATAATTTCTCAAATAATTGCTTCAGATGCTTTACAGTATTCTTCTTTGTTTTCATCCTTGGGTGTCGATTCATCTGTTTAATGAGACGATTCCTCGACTCGCTTTCTCTGAGGATGGATTGAAACGTGGTTTAAATGTGGCACATTATTTAAAGGTTTTAAAGGAAGAAGCCGGGTGGATGGTTGTGGAACAGACCAGGTTTTTTTTTTTTTTTTGTCACAACGGCAGCTGATCCTAGCGTAACGTTCTTAATATTACTCAGAAATTCTAAGTATAATTCGATCTTAAACTTCAGCAGGGATAATTATAATAAAAAGAATGTTACATATATTTTGTATTCAACTAATCATAGAATTCAGTCTGTGGTTCAGTTGCGTCAGTCATAACGAAAGGATACTTTATTGATGGTATTCTAGAGATTTGTCAGTTGTCACGAAAAAAAAAAAACACCCCCATAAAGCGTCGTTTTTGCACACGGCACTGTATTGCACCCTTGTTACTGAAACCCAGGCAGATTTCGTAGGTAATGTATCAGGACTCTTCAGCTTAGAAGTTGGTTTAGGTTTAAGGACAGGATGAAAGACAAGATTCAGGAAGAAAATGCAAACAAACGATGGTCCTTAGACATGTTATTGTTTGCTTTTTCTGTTTTAATCCCTCTTCTACACCTAAGTGAAGCGATAGGCAGGAGTATCCTACAATATTACGCATGAAGGAAGTCAAATAGTCATATGCACGCGGTATCAGTGTCGGGCAGCCTAGGTATGCTGTAAGTTTAGATTTAGGTGGAAGTCTAATTGAACGGCAATATCATAGGACTCTCCCAAATGTCTTTACTGATGGTTAGGGATAGGACTCCAACTCCGGAGGTCCGGCGAATATTGTAAACAAAATCTAGGAATCATCACATCTCCGAATTTACGCGTACTAATTGGCAAAAGGGATAGCATGTCGTGTTATATATGCAGCCCTGTACTGTCATGGCCATAAAAAAAAAAAAAAACGGCAACGTGTGAAGAGCAGTTACACTGTAATTACGTAGTTGCACATTTGATGAAAAGCAGTGCGTGTTATGGTAATTCTAATATCTTTACCATGCACTGGAACAATATCGATATTAAATCAGTCTGTAACCTGTATCCTTTTTCCTAGTCGGCCACGTGTCTCAACTGCTTCTTTTGTGGCAGAGGAAATAGCAAACGTAGGTACTCTATCGATTAAAGAAATATGAGTTTCGATAAGTGAATTACAGCAGCTTAAAAGGCTGGGAAGAGAGCGTGAGAGAGAGAGAGAGAGAGAGAGAGAGAGAGGGAGAGAGAGAGAGAGAGAGAGGGGGAGGGAGGGAGAGAGAGAGAGATCAGGAGCTATGTTGAGCTTTAGAGAAAGAGATTTGAGGTTCAGTTGTACTTTTTGCTGTTATCACTTTGAGAGAGATGTCATGCGGAAATGATACCTGTGCCGTGACCTTCTTCTGTCATGAATGACATGAAAATTCCTAGGACGTGTGTCAGCCTCCTTTCTCGTTGCAGAACTGACCAGCTGACCTCGCTGACCGCACACGAGCGGCTGTGCAAGCAGACCACGTAACCGCATATTTGGCTGACTTAACAGGAAAGTCAGCTGACGTGATTTTGCAAGCGTGACATTTGCTTAAATGGGAAAACATGCCTTTAATTTGCAAATTTGGAGAATCTTAAGACTGCCGAAGTGTAGATAATTTACCTTTCTGAATCAGCCAACCAGGATAAACAGACCTGTATTTGCCATGGCTTGAGAATGAGGCTCGAAAGCCTGGAAAAATGTGTAAGGCTTATAGTTGTTGGTAAACAAGCGCTGTGATTGGAAAAAAAAAGTTGCGAAGTACATGCGTATAAAAAGCGGGCTTCGGCTGGCCCAGTTAGCCACGTGGAAAGCTTTTTTGCTGTCAGCATTTTGGTATCGTCAGTTCTGACAGCTCTTATTGTTTTTTACTCTCCTTGACGCTTAATTGCCATGATCATCCAGGCATACATCTATAAATACATAGTATTAAGCTGCGATGGTTCTTCTTGGATGGATTGGTATTCATTGCATTTGATAACTGTTCGTTGGTTGTAATGTAAGAGCAGTCTTTAATATGTTAAACAAACAATCTGAGGGGAAAAAAACATACAAAAAGCCACAACAATAACAACAAAAAACAACGTAAGCTTAGCGGTAGATCTCTGTAGACTCCAATCATTTACACTCTTTGAAAGAAATTCCGGTCACATTTTACTATTGTAACATTATAGATACCGAGGCTTGAACTAACCCTGAAAGAGTTGTGGTAACTCAACCTGCAGACTGCCCAGCAGAGACCCATGCTATATTCAAGCACCATGCATCTTTGGTAGACGAGAGTTGTCTCAGTTTGTTGATGGCAGTGTTTTCCAATCTTCACTCTGAATTATTAGACCTGTATGAGAGTGTAGCCAAAGATCCCTTATGAAGCGGACTAATGTTGATCATATAAGGTCACCTGGGAGCAATTATATGTACTGCAAACCCTCGTCGTAATTCCAGGCAGCGGTTCTTGGACTTGCAGCTCCGAAAGGCAGTGTTTATCCTGATTGCAGAGTGAATGTAAAATGGAATAGATAGTCATAAAAAAAAACATGCTGTTTTAATCCTTTGGTCTCGCTGACATTTACACCCCGTCATTACTGAAAAGTGCTGAGAGCTGTCGACATCATTCATATGACGTCAGCTGTATTGTAAAAATTCAGCTTTCGATCACATTCCTGAGTTAAGAGTATAGGAAGATCTTACATGTAGTATAGAAAATACCAGAAACCGCGACCAAGGTCCCGAAAAACTGTACATCAAAGGGAAAGTTAATTAATTCCACAGTGCAAAAGTTCGAGACACTGAAGCACGCCGGAAAATGGATGACTCAAATCATTCGCCTTCTAGGTCTTTTGCAATGGAGTCGCCTCACTCTCCCTTCTCGTGTACTGAAAGAGTGGTAGTAGGTGACCTTGTTCTGTAGATTGCATACTAATCACCTACAAGGTGGCGAAATAATATTGAACAGCATCACACGTATACAAACACACACACAAAAGTCGTATGAACAGAAATTGAGGAAATTTTTACGAATTCACATACACTGTTAGGTGGAAAATGCCATCAGAATAAAATGTGAAGTTGCTCACAGTAATTTTGTCATTGATTTAAAATGCCATAAAGAAAAGTTGTGTATTGTTTGAGAACCCTTTGAAGAAAGTATGCATTTTTGCTTGTTGACCACATTCTTTCCCTCCATCATTGAGGTAAACTCCGCTCAGCATGGCCCTTTGTCAGTGACTGAGTGAGTCATGCTGGACGCCTTGACTGTGTTATGACACGGGGACAACAAGAAATGAAGAAAGCGAGATGTTTATGATGTCCTTATAAGTATTGCCCACAAACACTCCAACTGCAAGCCACTAGGCTAGAGAAAATTACAGATGCTGAGTAGTAATAGTTTATCCTAGTCATTAGTCAATGCTGGTCAGTACATGGCTGATGTGCTGTATTATATCACTTTTCAGTCTACTTCCGTTCGTCAAAAGCTGGGCGTAAAATCAGTATGACACCCACTTTGGTAGATGAACATACAAGAGTATCGATATTAAGTACTCATTTAATAAGCATACCTTGTTTTGTATGAATTTCATACGCATAGATTCAACATTTTTTAATCATTTCATTATTCAGGTAGACTTCGGTACCAAGTATTCCTCATAAAATTCGTAATTTTCCATGGACCAGAGGCATACTTATTATGAAGGTTCCATTACAATATATGCATTGCACTGCACCTCATTTTGAATAAACGTAAATATTGTGATTATTTCCCTTACTATGGAAATGAAAAATGGATAGTGTAGGATGTTTCTATTTCCTCTTAAAAACCACTGCTGTGTCAATTTTCACGACCAAGTCTACCATTAGTCATAATGCAACTAGAAGAACCAATTTTCTATCGATCTGAATTTCAAACGATGATGTTGCCTCATTAACTATATAATAATAATGATAATAAAAATAATAATGCTTATTTTGAAGTTTTACCGTTTTTGTCATCTGCGTACGTATACTGTAATCCTTCACAAATTTTAATCTTACATGTTTGGTAGACCTGTCGGCTGTACCTCCCAGCCCTCGTCAGCAGATGACAAAAAGGTAAAACTTCAGAATGAGCATCAGTAACTTCTGCTTGACTATCTTGTATAAAAATTCAAAATAATAATAATGATAATAATACACCTGTAATAATAATAATAATAAAACAATAATAATAAAGTGCATTTATATAGCACTTTACCCCCGGAGAGCTCGAAGCGCTTTATAGCCACATGCACTCATACTCAACACAAACGCACACCTCCACAAACACACAAGCTTATACTCACAGCACATGCACATAAACACATACACATTCATATTCACTCACACGTACACACACAACATCAAAATGTGCGTGCAATCAAAGAGCAGAAGTCTCAACGTGAGAAGGAGTATGGATTCCAGTCTGGATACCAAGGCTAATATATTATTATAGTCCGTAGAAATAATACATAATATATCATAATAGGCTACCATATAATAATACTGTATATAATATTATTATTATAATATATAATACTATTATAGTACTAATAATCCATAAATTTTGTTTTGGGCGAGCTTTTCGTTGAGTTAATCAAGAACTTCTGTCAGATTTCTCTGAAATTTGCATTAGCTTACACCACCATAGACTATCTATGATTATCTTTCAACAAAATTTTCCGGGGTATTTAATATCCCTTCTACAATCTATATAAATTCGATTTTTAAAAATCATTTTTTAATCCACATGGTGCCCTCCAGTGCAAAACTTAGACGTCAGAAGGTGAAAACTAGACCTGGGGAGTGTCCGTAATTCATTAAAATGGAGATACAGATGTGAAAATAATCAAACCAAACGTGTATTAAAAAAAAAAGCTATCAAACATCCAAACAAATATAGGGCAATTAGACGTCAGTGTATACATGCACTTACATATGTACAGTGGTGAGTCATGGGGTGTTTGCTAAGTTTCTTTATCCTAATTACTGGACTCTATGGTTACGACAATTGATGGCCGAATAAAATGAAGTCCATTGTTTTTCCAGGACTCGGCTTCCGTCTTCGCAGCGTTGTTTAGACCAATCATTGCGCTAGGCAATTTTGATTTCAATCATAACAATCGCAGAAACGGTGATTACGATCGGTCAGTCATTCGTTTCTCGACTCTCAACATTTCCTTTGCTTTGTTTACATTTGCCACGCCGCGGGACACCCAGGTTTGTGGCAAACTTGTGGCATGCTGACATGTTTACCTGGGTGACCCCTGGGTAGACAAGGCGCTTCCGCTCTACCCGCAGCGAGCAGTCTAGCCATGTTAGATCTAGTATATGGGTCTCATTGACACTACTGACAGTTTTTACATGATTTTCAGTGGACCATGCGTGTAACGAGCCATCGGTTCTAACGAGCACCGACGATCGGTCCCGACTACCTCGTTATATCAGAGTTTCACTGTATACATACCGTAACTGAATAGCCATGTCCCTGAATCGCATGGGGTGTATTCGATATGTTTTCCATTCTTATTTGGTATTTAAACGCAAGGGGTGTTAATTCTTTGCTGATTTTTCACCTTCAATATTTGACTTGCGTCTAGACAGAAGGTCAGCCGGCCTAATGCGCATGTGCGCAAACAGCAATCAGCTGTGTTTACATTGAAATCCTGGTCAGACATAAAATATCGACGCAAGTCAATATTTGCCCTTAACCGAGGGGGAAATGTTGACGAATCTTCAGTGTACGTTGTGAGTAATGTGAGGAGGTAGTCCGCAAATTATAGATGTCATGTATCATAATGAATTTCCAACATCAACGTAGAGGTGAAGCATTCTGGTATATCGCTCGGATGCAAAACCGATAAACCAAGGCAGAGTTTCAACCGGTTTCCAATTTCAAACTGATTGTCTTCGTAATCATGAGCTAAACTGGGTGTTGGCTGGATATTTTTCCATGAATTCTTGACCAAGGTGAAAGTGGCAAGAGTCGCTGGAGGGTAAATGCCACTTGCGGCACTGTGAGTTGCTACTTCAAAATCAGACATTTTTTTTCGAGGACACGAAGGACATTGTTGTTGTGAGTGAAAGTAAGATAGACTTTGTCATGGCTGGACTCACGTCTATCTAAATCTTGACCGCCGAAGACCGATTATTTACGGAACATGTAGCGAAACCACACCACGATTTTCTGGTAAACATCGGTCTTTATACTGTACTGGTAGACATTAACTGAGATTCCGATGTGAGGGTACACAGTACGTTTTTAGCTACTAACATTTGGTGTAATATTTATATTTACATAATGGGCTCAGGGTTAGCGCAAGACTTCGCCGAGAGATGGTGGCTAATTTACCATGGAAACATATTATATCACTGTTTTAATGACAGCTGCATTTTGTGGCTTCGTTGATTCATTAACATGAGCTGAACTTTTCTTAATTTTATTGATATTGTTACTGGAATTGGCAGTCACAACTGATTGAATCCCTTTCCATCATTTTATGTGAACTGCTTTTGGTCAATGCGCAGAAGTGCATGGGGTGGTCATCTTCAATCGCTAAGTGTATTTAGCAATGAGGAAAATTGGTTCAGAGATAGACTAGTACGAAGTAGCATTTCTTGTGTTTTCTGACGTACAGGGACTTGCGAGAGCTTGAAGCGACCGCGTTCCTTTATCAAAGTAAATGTGCCAAACTCTCAGTCACTGAGATATAGGACATTGGATATCATAGATGCGATCCCAGTATTGATCCTGTAGCACACATTGCACAGGAAACGTTAGGTCGATTACTTATTTGGATCGCATTCGTCTTGATCAAGTTTACTAAAAGATTATTCAGTGTTAAGGCCAAGACTTCGATCATTGTTGAAAGTTGGGGTTGTTACGACCCTTTAGCGTGACATTGGCTAATGCGTGAGGAGAGAGAAGCATTTACTTCACTTCTCTACTTCTATGGACTAAGGTTTATAATCGTTTTAAATTGTGTAGGGTAATCGGAGTTTTCTCCGGACAGCGCAATCGCGTTATTCACCCTTTGAATTTCAAAATCCTCCTCAAAAATTCATTAAGCTCGCACCGATCGACCCTTATTTACTGAAAAGACAGAAAAATCCCCACCCTCCCTTCTCTTCCAACCCCC
>JAWQUT010000002.1:6564409-6587537 GCA_033807755.1 Ellobium chinense | reverse complement strand
AATCAAACCTCGTAAAGTCGAATTTTACCGAAAATCGTATTTTTTTTTGGATAAATCAAATCTACAACACCTATTTCACCCCCTCGCAAAATATTAGCAGGAAATTCCCACTGCAAATTATAAAAACGACCAAAATATTTTTTGTCACAAACCTCGTTGTGTATTTGACTGACCAAACCCCCCTGATCAAAGCTCGCCCTTCTTCAACGAGGTTTGATAGAAAGGGCTGGACCCAGTGGCTCGCGTTGGCGATCGTCCAATCATAACTCGTTATCCTTTGTGACCAGCGCACGACACTGGTCAGGCAAAACGCCGTATGTAGTTTCGCGTGCATTGTGGCTGTCACTGAAGCGTCACAATATTATATTTCAATATTTTTTTCCAAAGTATATTAGCAAAATGTTGAAAGCGAGTGTAAATAAAAACTGAGATAACTGCAAACTTCTCTTAATTCATTTCATTGAAATGGGGACAAGACCGTTTAAGCATATTGCAGTAATGTAACTTTACAAAAGATGCAAACTATTATTATTCCATGTCAAAACCAAAGGGATCAAGCACCGACAAGTATAAAGTCAACACTCGACTGACGCAGAAAATACAAGTTATGTAAGATGCGTGGTCTAATTTTTTAGACGTCGTAATTTGAGGGACGTGTTATGAAATATAGATATTTCTTCAAAATGCCGATTTTGAGTTTTATATTATTTACAAAGTTTAGCCATTACATTTCACAATTCCATCGGGTTAAGAGTGAGCACCACTGGATCAGATAATTTTGATGCAGATACTGTATTTGACGAAAGTAGCTCTGAAAGAGATGATGGCGAGGGAGAGATCACGAATGATGAGAATAGGGGAGTAGACAGTCCCTCTAAGCAGAGAGAAAGCACCATTAGATTAGATGAGAATTTTGATGCAGATACTGTATCTGATTAAAGTTACGCTGAAAACAGAGATGATGGCGAGGGAGAGAGTACACAATCATGATGAGAACAGGAGAGTAGAAATCTCGAGTCAAAAGAACTCGGAGAAGATCACCTTTAAAGCGAAAGAGAGTAAAGTGTTACGTGAACAAGGCAAGAAATACTTTGGAAGAAAACTGCTGAGAGAATTAAAGAATTATGAGCATATTACGGTGCCGGAGAAATGTATAATATAAGAAAGGTGCAAGTGAAATTGTGCGACTACTTTTTGTCGAGAGTTCACTGTTTGAGGCCTCTTGGAAAATGTCATGGGATGCAGAGCAAGTATACGCTTGGAGCATTACTGATATCATCAACTCCCATGCACTTGAAAAGAAACCCAGTGTCTTTTGCATAAAGGCAAGAGGGTACCAGTCTGCAAGACAATGTTCCTAAATACATTCAATCTCGGGGAATGGTACGCTGCAGCTGGGTTCTGGGAGAATGGACGACGGATAAACAGCGCTCACCACATTACTAAAGAACAGCAGTGAGCAAGGAGTTCTGCAAGATGGGATTTCTGGATCTCCTGGCAAAAAATGCCATTCCATTTTTGTCGCAAGTCTACCAAGAAGCAATATCACGAGCCACAATTCCAAAGTATCGCTGAAGTTTACAGGGCGTATCTAGAGCGCTGTGAGAAGATGCCCAACAGGCCGTGAGTCAGACTGTCTTTGAGAGACTCTTTCACTGCACAAAAATTTGGCTATTTTGAAGCCGCATAAAGAAGTGACAAATGCGTGTCGTATGAATGCAGCAACCTGGAGGAAGAGGCATGGAAAGCTCACAAAACTTAGACAGATCAAGTACAGAATGCCAAAGTCGAGGACAATAAAGCAGCAGATTCTGAAGAAGGTGACGTCCTCCTTACCACTGTGGATTTGCAGACGGTACTCCTTGCCCTAAGTCTAAATGCTTCTTCCGTTTATTATAAACCGAAATTATGTGTTCACAATTTCACTGTCTACAATCTAGCATACAAAAGTGACGTTGAGTGTTTTCTATGGCATGATGTGGAGGTAGGCCTCACTGCTAATGAAATTGCCTTTGCGTTTTTTGACAGCCTTAGTCACATCCATGATATCGCAAAGACATTTTGTACAGCGATGGTTGAACTTACCATAACAGGAATGGAGTCACTGCCAAAGCCTTCTGTTTTGTCAACCAAATGGACCAACAGTAGAACAGAAGATTTTTTAAAAAGGGCACACACTATGATGGAGTGTGACTGCATTCACTCTGCTTTTGAAACATCCATCTCGCAAGTCAACATAAATTGTCCAGCGGACTACATTGGCCTCACTAAAAGAGCTTGTGTCTCAGACGAAGCTTACAAGGTACACAGTTTTGAACATATATTTTTCAAGAACTTCGATAAAGCTGCAGCTCTGACGAGCATCCGTCCAGGAATGAATTCGGGTGACCCGCAAGTGATTGACAGATTGCCTCAGTATCATCCTGATGGGTACAAACTCAGGAAAGGCCTTCATCAGATCATGCATAAAGGTGTCTAAGAGACGTGGGTAAAATCTGGTGTCACACAACTAGTGCCTTAGCTAATGACACTTGTCCTAAGATCATCACCCTTGAGTGAGGAGAATGCACCATTCAGCACTTTGGTGTGCAATTTTATATAGAAATCCAGTGCACACATGGAGATAAGTTGCACACCAAGGCATGTGCATTACAGTCTCTGGATAAGGGTAGTGCCTACCCTTGAGCTACCACATCAACGTAATGATGCCAAAATTATCCTTGTGTTAGAGCCACCATCGGTGAGCAGCTCAGGCAGAAAGATCACGTAGATGTAATAATCGTCTCCGGGCACTAAAATCGGTCATATCCAAGGATCACAACACCTATCACGACACTTTATCCCATTAAATGTGTCACCTTCTCATCTTTTTATATCAATTTTCCGCTAATATTCCTTGATAAATATACTGATTTGAGGCGTGTTTCTCACTGGTTTGGTTGGAGTGAGATGCGGGTGTACGTCAGCCTAAAGCTAAGCTGGTTATCTAATGATTATCTTTTACTACCTAAAAAAAAATCATGTTTCAGTATAGGAATTACATTGTATGGTTTGTCCCATCATGAAATTACCAATAAAAGGTGGGGTCCTTTTGAGGGAAAAGAACAGAGAAAGAGACACACACAGAGAGAGACAGATAGATAAATAGATAGATAGATAGATAGATAGATAGATAGATAGATAGATAGATAGATAGATAAATAGATAGATAGATAGAGAGAGAGAGAGAGAGAGAGAGAAAGAGAGAGAGAGAGAGAGGAATAGTTGCCATAAGTAAACATAAACTCCCTCATTTTTCATTGTGAGTGCAAAAATTCTTTATTGATGTTACTGTTGTCACTGCCAGTCTACTTGTTAAACGGATCTTGCTTGCTTGTACATGTGAATGAGTGGGAGAGAAAGAGAGAGAGAGAGAGAGAGAGAGAGGAATAGTTGCCACAGATAAACATCAACTCGCGATTTAGTCAATGTGAATGAAAAAAATATTTCCTGACGGTATTGTTGCCATTACCTGTCTACTTGTTAAACGGATCTGGCATGCTTGTAAATGAGAGAGAGAGAGAGAGAGAGAGAGAGAGAGAATAGTTGTATAAACACCAACATCCCTCCTTTTTTAACTTTGAGTGAAGGAATGTTCTTTACTGATCTACTTGTTATACGGACCTCGGATACCTAAATGCGACAGAGAGAGAGAGAGAGAGACAGACAGACAGAGAGAGAGAGACAGAGAGACAGACAGAGGGAGAGAGTGAGGGAGAGAGAAAGGGAGCGAGAGAGAGAATAATTGCCATAATGTAAATATTCATTTCCTGCCCTTTATTTTTTTATGACTGAAGAGAGGTTCTTTAATAATGTTACTTTAGCCTTTATCAGCCTACTCATTCGACGGAGGGAGAGAGAGAGAGAGAGAGAGAGGGAGGGAGAGAGAGAAAGAAAGAGAGAGAGAAATGCTTTAAACCTTACTTGTTAAGGTATACTTTATGGGAATAACATTTGAGGTTATCATCTTCTACTTTTCACCCCCCAAAAAAATTATGAATTACTTTTTTCCATTTACACTTTCCTCCAACTAATCCTAAACCCAAACTTTTTCTAACCTCATCTAATATCCAGTTTATTTCCTCGATCTGTCACAGTCTTCTAAACCCAGGTTTAGATACGAAATTAGAAATACTCCTCACAGCGAGCTTTGTTCCGTCGTTCTACGGAGAAACACATCAGTTCAAACCTCGTTAAGTAATGCGAGGTTTGATCAGAAGGGTTTCAGAACAACAAATCTCGTTATCCTTCAAATCACAGAAACCATTTAACGGTTCTCAGTTTCTCTTAGGGCCAACATTTCTAACTCTAAGACCATTTAGAGACATGAGGGAAAATTTTAGCTGTCAGCGAGATATATGAAACAAATAAATCGGTTTTTTTTGCTTCTCCTGTAAAATTTTCCAAATCGACTTTACGAGGTTTGATTGGGGGGGACTGTATTTTTCCATGCAGAACCAAGGAATATACAGCGGGATTCGAGTTCCAAAGTAACATGTCTTGAACTCGTTCTAGCTGCTGCTTGGTTTTTGGACTGTTGGGTACTTTTTAATGATTATATTTCTCACATTCACTCCATCTGCAGCTCTCGACGTTGTTTTTGGACGACTTATTAATACCGTATTTCCATTCCTAATACCAGTTATAATACAGGGGAACCTGTGACATACACCCCTCCCATATATTATCATGAACATTTTGTGGGAAACGACAGTAAAAAGCTGTTCACTGGACCAAAAGGACAATAAGTATGAAATCGATATGATGCCGATAGTTCCTTTGATCATGAAGGGTAACTCGTGCAGGGGAGGTACGAACCATCACACTCTTTCCTATCTGGTGGGCGAGCTCTACCCCAGGTGGTCCGACTGCCATAGACAGGAGGACCGCCGTCTCTCAAAGGGTATCTCGCAACAGTCCAACGCAAGTTGAGTGCCCAGCGGTAGAGTGGCCAGGCCCCGGAGGCAGGGGTGAGCTGAAGGGACACCAGCCTGGGCTGCCCTGGGGATACGGAGTAGGGAGGGTGTTCATCCAGTGAGCATTCGCCACCCCCGCTCTCTTGCAACAGCAAACCGGTCCGGGATCTTTATCTTTTTTCTTTACCCAATGGACCGATCGAGTCACAACTACCGCACGCAGGCCCCATACCATTGGTAACGCATACTTCTGGTGACAGCGTGGCACTCGTCGTACGTCATGGATTCCTTTGTAATTTCAGCTTTATGACTATGCTCGTTCGTAGCCTTGGACCCTTCGGGAGAACGGGAGCTTTCCGCAGAGCCACCGATTTCTTAGGGCGGGTGGCCCTCCATCCCACGTCCCCTCGAACGCAGACTACCCCCGTGGAGTGGCGAGTCGGGGTAGCCAGCTAGGACCTCATTGCACCCAGATGCCCGAAAGTAGGCCCAGTCAATGGCCTGCCGGCACAGGTGATCCTAAGCGGGGATAAGCTACGACTCCACACCCCAATTTCAGTCTGGCCGGAGGATACCACCCGTCCGGCCCCAGGAGTTCATAAAAAGCCTCTTTGCAACACTCGGGTTCCCCCTCCTGTGTTCTTTGGAGGGGTGACTTGGCGAACTCGGTGGGCGTGGAATTGACCACACGAAATGCTCTGATACCAGGCGACAAAGACGGTGATTAGCCAGCAGTATCAATAACAGTACATGTACATTTGTTGAGCTTGCAACTTCCTGCTGTAGACTATGTGAGGAAATGTAACAACAGCAATGATCTTATCAAGTAATCCACTTGCTCACTCATCCAAACCACTCAGCCATCATTCATACATCCGCACACATTTCCTTATACTCTACTCTCTGTCGATCACTCATATCTTCACATCACTGAATAACATGCGAAACAGATTCATGTTGAGGCACGGAAGATGTCTTCTTACTGAATCATACGAAATAAGTTCATATAGTTAAAAGATGATTCATGGCATGTCTAAAGATTTGTATAACTTATAACCCACGAGATGTCATCTCTCATCGATGATCGACATTACTGCGCCTTCGTTCCTACTTCGTTTGAGTTTGATCTAAGGAACATGTGGAAAGGGTTAGTACCTGGACACCATGACGCTGGGAAGCTAAGACGTCGCCCCTTGGGACCATAAAAGACGGTTGTAAGTTGTTTGCCCTTCTCTGCACCCGTTCCTTACTCTCCACCCCTGAGCTATCAGGTCTTTGACACCTATTGTTTTGTTTTTTTTCTTTTGGCCCTATTAACATTTTGTGTTATTCTGCATATACCACTGTGATTTCGGGAAATGTCTTCCATGGAGGTTAAAGTACTTCTTTTGCCCGATCTTTTAAGGGGAAGAAAAGGGGGGAAAGGGGTCAACGCCCAAATTGTCTTTTTNAAATGTCTTTCGAAAAAGGTCACCTCGAATTCTGATTTGGTCCCTAATTTTTCATTTGGCTGGTTTTGACCGCGTGCGAATACATAGGCCTACACATTTTTTTTTTTTAGCAGGCTCAAATTGTACCTGAAACTTTAAAATTGGATGCTTTATTTAGATCGCAGGTCATTTTACACATTTCTACACACTGGCACTGGCTGGCAGGGCCCCCAAAAAGGAGATTTTTATATATTACGGGTCGCGGATTAATTGGGTTGTACACGAGTGATTTGCCCCTCTAATAGATGTCACAGACATATTAGGCGACTTGAATTCAAGCGCAGAGAACTTTACGCGGAATCAGTAACTAAAAAAAAAACAAACTACCTCAATTACAATGTAAGACAGAAACTCAGTGGTCACACACCCAGTAGCCATACGACGGAACGACTCACTTGAGATCCTACTAGTCTAGTCTTTTTTAAGACTTTACTCCCAGAGAAACTAGGTGATTCTAGAAGTCAATCTGAACAGTGCCATAACAGATGAATTGCCTCCATCGTCTGATACAGTGTAGTAGTCTGACACCTCACCCTTGCCATTCCCCACATTGGCTCAGACAGCCCTTAGGACAGTGAAGCATAGACGCTGGTCTCCGGTCAACGAAGTTGAAATGCTTTCTGCTACAGATCGGGCAGTTTCCAACAATTCAGCAAAAGTTCCAGCTGCAAACGAACTCAGCACCTTACTGCTGCAATTTTTTAAACAGAGGGACATGCATAGGCAAACGAATGGCAGACGGGACTAGACCTAGTCAGTCGCTTGCCAGCACACAAGTAAGCGTCTCAAAGACATTGTCAACTTCGACGATAGCTATCGAGCAGTTACTTATGTCGAATGGTGAAGGATCTTTTCACTTTTGTGAAACCTTTAAAGAAGATCTCATAAAATGTTATTTGTCTTCAGAAATCTTAGTTTGTGTATCCAATTTAATAATTTTCCCTAGTTGTTTTCTTAACTTGCACTGCTTTTACGTGTCTTAACAAAGACACACGAGGACAACATTGTCTAAATAAATGCACTGTGTAACAATAACAGTTCAGTTCAGTCGTTTATTGTAGGCACTGCGGCCAATTCCAACATATTTACAAAACAAATTAAGATACAATGCAATACAATAATAATAATAATAATAATACAAGTAATAAGATAATACAAAAATCGTCCACCCTCACTCTATCGCTCCGTTTCTCTGGTCTGTCACTCAATTCAACTTTCCACTCAGAATACATATTTTACTTGCTCACATTTCTCCCTCAGTAATACATTCTCAATCTGATTTGCCCATCTTCCACATTTCATCCGCTCCATCACCCCCATCCCATTCCACCCAATACACGTACACTACAGACGCGCGCGCACTCAAACACACATACATTCACTCACTCCAAGGATTCAAATATCACCAGAAAAAGTTATAGAACTGTTCCATTATATTCACTAATAACTTTATGACAAAATATCCCAAATGATTTAGTTTCTTTATTATTCATAGTTGTTAAGAATATGACAAATTTCATCATGCTAGGTTTTACAAATTTTAATAGTCTACGCGGTAAAAATGTTTGTCTAATTTCCTTGTAACGCTGGCATTCTACTACGATATGGAATTCATCTTCTGTTTTATTACAAACTTCACACGTTCTTAAACAATAGTCTACTTTTGGCCTTTTCCATCTCCCCCTTTCCACCATAAAACTCTGAGACCCCAGTCTCAATTTTGAAATTGCAATTCTGATATGTCTTTGCTTTACCTCCAATAAATATTGTTCACATTTAAATTCTGCAGCAATATGTCTGTATAGTCTATTTTCACTGCAACTTTCTATGTCACTATGGCACATTTGTTGAAATGTATCTTGCGCACGCTGTCCAAATTCTGAAATAAATAGTGAAATATTATCAATACTTTGATTTTCCCAAATGTTTCCAAACCCGTATTTCATCAACATGTTTTTTAATAATGACACCCAGTTTACAACGTCGTCTTTTTCTGCTGCTGTCCTTAATTGTTGGTATATTTTTCTAACTGGATTACTGTCATCTAGGTTCAATATTTTGCTCCAGTATTTAATTATTCTTATTTGCCTATGTATTGCGAAAGAAACAACCCGAAGTTCAAAATACACAAAAGCATTTGGTGTATATTTCCTCACGCCCAAAACGGATCTAAAAAAACTAGTATGAACTCGCTCAATGGGCCAAGCTTCGCAAAATCCCCACATTTCACAAGCATATGAAAGGATTGGACTTATTAACCCATTACACCCTAAGACCTCAAACAGGAAGCTGTCCCCATTTTCCTAAGCAATGGGGCATAACTCCGTAAGTCTATCTATATGGATATTTCAAAAAATTATTTGTATATGTTAACTTCATTTTTTTTAAATGAAAAAATACAAAATGAAGAGAAAAATGGACAAACTTTCAGAAAATATACAACATAGCATGCTTTAATGTATATTAATGCACACAAAAATGCAACAAAACCAAGAGATGTGCGAGTTTGCTACTCATTGACATTGTTCATCACTTGGGTGCTTGGATCTAGATCTAGACTGGCATTGCCGGTATCTGGATCATTGTCTGAGTCGTTATCATCAACTACTATCTCATTATCAATGTCAGATTCATTGCTTTCACTGTCTCTTTGAATCATAATGTGTATCCTGTCTCATCTCATCAAGCCACCCTTGAAGTGTAGCAAATGCCATCTCGTAGTCAAACAAGCATAGAACTCGTGTTTATCGATCGATTTACTTCGTTTCGGTATCAACAGGAAGTAGAACTTTTATAGAAACTATTTATTGTAACGGAAGTCTCGCCTAGCGACACCTACCGGCGAGAACACGTTGTTAGAGACGCCTACCGATACCGGGCGCTTTCGGGCGGGCTAGGGTGTCCGGGGGTAAAAAAATCGCGGGCGGTTTCGGGCGCGGTGGGGTGTAATGGGAGTTAAACAATTTTATCTGTAGTATTGGTGGCAAATCTGGGTTTCTGTGTAAACAGGATTTGAGATTAAACAAAGCTTTTTGTACTTGAACTGCCAAATGTTGAATGCCTTTGGAAAATTTTCCTGTACTACCAAATACGAAATCTAGATATCTAAAAGAATTTACTGTTTCTAATATTTAATTATTAAAAGACCATTTATCCTGTGTCCCAATTCTACCCCCTTTTCTAAACACAACGCACTTTGATTTCTGATTGTTAACTCTTAGGCCCTACCTTTTACAGTATTCCCACAGTACATCTAATCCCCTCTGCAAACCGTTTCTACTCTCACTAAATACTACCATGTCATCTGCAAAAAATAAAAGAGTTATTGACCATTCGTTTATGTCTACTCCATTCACATTGTTTGCTCTTAAAAAAAAACACACAAGTCGTTGACGTACATTGCAAATAAAAATGGAGACAAGGATTCCCCCTGAAAAAGACCTAAATTTGATGAAAAAAAGCCATTATTATTATTTTGCATTTCTTGACTAATTTCCGAGGCTCCGCAAACATTCTTGATATTCAACTTTATTTTATTATACATATCTTTCACTAAGTCAATCATTTTCGTGCTTACTCCCCTTTGAGCTAATTTATACCACATGGCTCTTCTGTTAATGCTGTCGAACGCCCGGTTGTAATCGACGAAAGCGCAAAACAATGGTCTCGATTCATGTAATAGTTGTTCAATAAGACCATGTAATACAAATATGCAGTCGGTTGCCGTACTGGTTCTCGAACTCACATAGAATGTTGTTGCACTCGGCCCACTGAGTGAGTCTATTATTCAAAATACTTGTAAATAACTTGCCCAGACAGCTCAGAAGCGTTATACCTCGATAGTTTTCAGGTTGATTTTTATTACCTTTTTTATAAATCGGCACTATTTGCCCGACAGCCCACAGGTCTGGAAATGGAAAGCAACCAAGCTCAAAAATAGTAGTGAATAATTTTACTAGTACTCCTCTCAAAAGGTCACCTCCATATATAATAAACTCGTTAATAATATTGTCATATCCTGCTGCTTTATTGTTTTTCAATTTACTGATAGCCCAGTCTACTTCATCCAATGTTATAATGTCATCTAATGTTTCCTCCTGGCGTATATCCCCCTGTTCCTCCCACCTATTTACTTCCTGTTCTTCTTGTCCCAGTATGGATAATCTATTCGCTAAATCTTTGAAGTAGGTAAAATAGTCACAGTTTCCTGCAATCTGCGTTTTCTTTTCTTTGATTTTCTTCCAAAATTTCCGTGGATTACTTTTACTAAGTTCTACCAAATCTTCAGCAGCAGACATTTTAGCCCTCTTTCTCTTCTTGCGACAACACCTGGCATACTCTCTTCTCGGACTGCACATTTTCTTCTTGTCTTCCATAGTCCCAGTTAATCTGTACTTACGCTCCGCCCATTTGAACTCATCACGCTTTTCCCTACACTCACCGTCATACCACCTTTCACCACCCTTCCCTCTGTCTCCCAACTGACCTACTTTCACTCTATGGGGCTTTCCCACACACAATAATACTTCCACTAGTTTATTTACACTCGTCTGTACTCCCGACTGGTCATCTAACAAATCATAAATCTCATTCAAAGCATCTATGCATTCATCACTATTCATTTGCAACACAAACTCTTCTTTTTTATCCGCCTTCCACTTCACTTTCTCTCCAACAGAACTGATCTCGTTCACACTCTCAGTATTTACAGTTCCACAGTTAAGAGTCAGGCATACATGGACATGGTCAGAAAATTCATTTATATCACCTATATCAAAATCTGCTATCATACCCAAGCATTTTTTCGAACATAAGACATAATAAATCACACATTACCCCCTTTTATTACAAAAAGTTACCTTACCAACCCCTTTATCTTTCCCCGCTCTTCCGTTCAGTATTGCCAAATCACTCATTTTGCACATTCTTACCATTCTATGTCCGTATTCATTCGTTCATGTATCTTCACTCACCCGATGTACCAACATGTTATTATGAGTAAAATCATGTTCACACAGCTCATCAGTCGTCCTTAACACGTCATCTCTTGCATCATCATACTCAGTCATACAACCATCTTCCATCGAGCCAGTTCTTGCATTCAAGTCTCCCATCACAATAACAGAACCACAACCACGTAGCTCAGCAATCTTATCCTCTAACATTTCATAGCCATCCATACCAGTATCTGTCTCACAACGAGTCGACTCCTGTGGTTTAACATATGGAAAAATAATGTACAAGTCTTCATCAAACTCAAAGAATATCTTAAAAACTTAAAAGATCAGCCCGTCCTCAAAAGACCATTCACATTCAGTCACTCCCTCCCATACATATATCATTCCTGAAATAACAAACTATACCTCCTGAATCACGCTTCGCTCTCTTTCTCCTGCGACGATGTTTACATACACTGACATAGCCATCCAGTCCTATCACGCTCATTTCATTCGTCCAACTCTCGCTCAACATGATAACCTCGTACTCACTCACACTCCTAACAAAATCACATCTCTCTAACTTGCTCTCTGAATTTCCATTAACATTAAAAGATAATAAGGATAGTGTCTTTCAGGCTTCCTCTGGTGTCTGTCCCTAGCGTTTGCGCCGGTCATCTGAAGGTGTCGTCCCAATCGGTGCCTCTTTCACTACCCTCCCCTCCACAATAAGTCTTGCAGGGTAGGCTATGGTTGCTCGCTTGCCAGTCCTTTTCACCTCTTTCAGCTCTGGCAGGAGGGTTTCCCTCGCCTTCCTTATTTCCAACGGGAAATCTTCACCTATTCCATAGGGTGGGCGGAGGCGATCCCGGGCGAAACGGACTGTCTCGCGGTCAAACAACAACAACAACAACAACAACAACAACAACAACAACACAAACGATGGTTGGCGTAGTGTTGCGGTCTTTGTAGAGAAACGTAAAAAGCTTAAATTTGAGCAGAAATGACAAAGAAATCACTCGCATTTTTCTTTTTATACTGCCTCTGGCAATCATTTGAACTTACCATTCATCTCGACATAAATGCATGCACATCGCTTCCTATTTCTCCTTTTCTCCGTCATAAGTGTTACAAATAACCAGGATATCTTTTTATCGTGGTAAAGAATGCCATTGAAAGCTGAATAACCTTGACGAAAGAACACCTACTCTCATAAATGCGAGAAAATATGCGAACATTCCATGGAATGCTGTGTGTTCTGTTGACCAGGGTGCCAGCATCCTTCAGAATGGCATGTACATTGTAAACTCTTTATCTCAAGTTTTGCCAAATACCCTTAAACACCGCAGACTATTTAAAGCATCTTTGTCTTTGCCTGTTTCTTTGTATATAATTTTGTGCTGGAAAGCGTAACAGAATTTACGTGGACAACATGAGATGTCGAGCAAAAAAGAAAAGTACGAAGAGGAAAAATCGACGGGGCAAATGGACTCTGTGATGCTAGACTATAATTAGTTGTGATGAAAGACGCATTTTTGAACGCTTGACAAACGTGCATTCCTGGTGCTATTTTAAGGGGATCTCATGCCCATGGTATGAGTAGCTTGCTGGCCTGTTACACTAGCACAGGTGCCCACGTGAGCTGACACGGAGACATACTAGCATCATTATTCATCGTCTAACATCTTCTTGAAACTTCTTCGGAGGAGATAATCTTTTGCTAAGCGATGATAGCAAGACACAAGAAGCAACCGCGCTTTTCTTTCTGTTCATTGGAATGTTAATAAAAACAAAGTTTCCCTATACTCCCTGACACCTGTATTTAACTGCTGTGATGGCATGAGAATCTGGGCTCCTACTGAAGCAAATTGTTTACTTCTTTATAAACGTGGCTTTAAACTTTTAAATGATCTTTGTCGCTAGCCCATTGTTCGACCGATTTAATAAAAGAATACACGTAAACAGTCTCAGATACGGTCTCAGAGAGAAAAAATGCAAGTGCTTGGTGGTCGGCGCGGAAAATTGTGCACTGATCAATAAAGACTAACGCGTATCTCATCAGTCACCTGATTACAAGCTATGTCATGTGATGCTTGTTTCAAAATGAACTATAAATCTAGGACAGATTTAAGAGCAAAATCATCAATATTAGTGCACAGCAAATGCTTTCTGACTACAAGTTTATGGGCATAACGAAAAAGGTAAATGTATTTTCTTTGTACAGTATTGTGAATCGGATAATGGTTTAATACCCTATTGGTGATTCAGGATAACAAAATGTGATTTCAATAATTTTTTTAGATTAATAACCCACCTTTCAATCGTAAATGGCAATGATATGAAAATATGAAAACGTGATTGACTTTAGCTTTACACCGAGGCTTTTTAAGCGTCTTATGATTTGGAATCATTAAATGTAGGACCGGGAACTCCGCC
This sequence comes from Ellobium chinense, assembly GCA_033807755.1. Lineage (NCBI taxonomy): Eukaryota > Metazoa > Mollusca > Gastropoda > Ellobiida > Ellobiidae > Ellobium > Ellobium chinense. Next base: position 6,573,719 of record JAWQUT010000002.1, on the reverse strand, counting down.
AACTCCAGGACTTGTCAGGAAAGAATAGTCTAGTAATGTAAAGTGTGCAAGGGCGACTACCCCATCATTATTTCTCAAATTGGAATTGTACGCAAAACTGAACATTCACGGGAAACAGAACAATCGCACTGTCTTGAGTTCATAATGTCTGGTTTTACAATCTATGATGTAACAAAGCCACTTCACACAATGGTACCCATACTAAAATTAAAAAAAACAAAAACAACTTTGTCATGCAAACTTAAAAATTCCTTCAGTATGTTTAACAGAGAAAAGTAACAGTATTACGTGAAATCTTCTAGACAGTGGAGGGTGTGTTTGCGCCTCCTCCTAAAAGATAAAAAATGGATTCAGCATCAATGTTTTTTTTTTTTTGGTCNTTTTTTTTTTTGGGGGGGGGGGGGGCTCCGTGCAGTGAATGCAATCGGAGATACACACCATGTACGTACCTGGTATCAAATATAATTTCTGCTTTAAGGCTTAAAGAATTTAGAAAAAATAATTTTTGAATCAGAGGCAATAGTTTGGAAGAATTCCTGCTGGTATTTATTATGAGTAGAAATACGCATCCTAACATTCCAGACATATACATAATCTCGAGGTAATCTGCGCTTTACATTCTGTTCTGGACAGCCCCGTATGTGATAAATGCAAAGTTTATGTGGTTTCCTTTGTCTATGTTGATCTCTTCCCTCTCAAGTCACGTCCACACTCAGCAAAAAAATCTCTTTTGGCTTAGTATCTTAGTTATTTAATGCTGTCATAGCTTACATATTTTGGCAACTACCAAGAACATGGATACGATACATCACAAAGGCAGTTTCTCACTCCGCACATCTTGATTTCAACATCATACTCGTAGTGCCGATTGATATCTTCACCTGCTGTCGGTCCACTTTCGCTACATTTTCCTCCTTGAAGTTTGGTATTCGAAGCGCAGCATTACGTATTTTTCGAAAGCATCCGACTAAAGATGAAGATAATGTTGCTCCCACGCCCACTCTTAATCAGTTCCAGTAAAGTTCACTTCTGCTTTAAGCAAATAGTAATGTGGCTGTGTCGTCAGATCTTCCAAAAGTGAAAGATGCATCCACAAGTAAAAGCCAAATTAACAGATCATACAAGGCAGTCTTGTATCCCCTTCACCCCCCTCCCCCGCCCCCGACAATGGAAAAGTGGAAAGCGGAAGTAATAATTACTGGAGTTGTGGATTGCGATACCTGGATGACTGCAGACATAATAATTGAGAGTTATTATGCTTTTGAGATATTTTTTAACCTCTAAAACAATGGACACATCCATTAAATCTGTGTTGACTTTAACTTTCAAAGTAAAGCGATGATCGTGGTCTTAACATTTAAGACTTCTCCCTTAAAACTGGGAATTGCAAAACAAACTGATGATCATTTCTGAATTTTTGTCTGTGGCTTCTCTTATAATAACGACTAGATCTAGCAGTTGGTAAGAATACATAGAGAACGCGACCATCTAGTCTAACGTCTTCCTTCCCCCCTGACTAAGCCTATTTTGTGATGCTTGATGTTTGTTTGGGCTAGTGCCCCTTCCCCCCCCCCCNCCCTTTTCTCTGCTCTACGCGACGGTTCTGGACCGCGGCTCCGTCCTCCACGATTCGAGAATGTTGCAGTTAGTAGTGGCTGACCTTGTTGGGATCAGTTTGTTTTGTTTTTTTTCTCTCTTTTAACTAGGGCGGTAGTGCGTTGCGCACCCGTCCCGCCCGCTAGTATTGAGACTGTCTAGTGTCAAGGTAAGCTCGACCGTATAGTGCTTTGAGTAAACGCAGTATTAGCTTTCCCGAAGGTTCGGGCTGGGATGCTTTGAGTAAACGCAGTATTAGCTTTCCCGAGGGTTCGAGTGGGGCCGCGATCGACATGTTTTGATTCTAATTAGTCTAGAAGTTGCGGTTGGTACCTTCTAGACTAGCATGTTTGTTTGGGCGCATCATATGATGATGACATCATTTATTCCAGAGTTTCTACTGAAATTATTATAAAAGGCACGAGAGTGAGAGAGTAAGGGAGAGTTGGCTGTTATGCACTGTGCATAGTGGATTATTTGCTGGTTACACCTTGTTACCAATAAAGAAGTACAGTATTCTGTTTCCTGCATAGCAGACTTGGGTTGTATGTCAAAGTACTCAAAGTAGCATCGTCAGTGGCGTTTCTAAGGAGAAGCTATTGTATTCATTGCCTCTTCACTACACGCCAGTACTGATCGACACTTGCTCGCTACATAGTCCATAGGCTCTTAGCCTTGGAATGGAAAATATTGAACTTCAGGCATTTTAAAACATAGTCTGCTCTTGCAGCACATAGGGCACTGGAAGTGCTGACCTATACTTCACTGTCCAGTATGCATTATAATGTTATATATGCGATTTGTGGCACCATGAAAAAACGCAAGAATTTGCGTTTTATTCGTGGAAATATCTTACGAACTTCGGGAACAAAGCAAAATTCTTGTATTTTTCCCGAAAAAATGCACATATTGGCTGCATTTTTCATGAAAAATATAACGGCGGATTCGGCGCCCAGTTGTTTAATTACACTTTTAGATGTTTCAGAAATTACTGAAACGGATTAATAACAGCAGTTGCAAACATTTTATGCGATATTTCTCTGAAATTCATCATCCCACGATCGTCGTTTGAAATATAGATAGGAAGAATGACAACAACAACAGATTTACTCGCTCTGACTGCTGCTGCGGTCCACCAAGTACCTTTGTGTCGCATTCTGCTTTTGCCAGTGCCCTTTTAGTTTGAAATTGGTGGCAAATGTGTTTCTGTTCTAGGAATAAGAACTATTCTCATGATGTTGTCACGAAATTTGTATCATTATATTACAGTGTTAAATCATCACAGATTTAATGAAGAAAGGAGTTCACAGTGTCTGCAATTAGACTAGCGAACTTTCAACCCTACGACTGTATCTTGCTCTTGTGAATGCGACTTCGATACCCTCAGTTCCAAGGTTCAGTAGAATGTGTCAGTGCTGTTGAAAGGGATGCATCGGTGCAACAGTAAAAGCCACCAGATGCAGATGGAGCATCAGACCAAGATTTGTCCAAATGCAAATAAATGCGTATATTACTAGTGGATAGTGTCCGACTGTTTGTGCTATTTCCCTTCTACACTGCTAGGGTGACAAGGATTCAATGTAATTTAATTGTAATGGTCCAGGAAGGACATTCATGTTTGTAGACGATATCATCATATATAAGACTGACCCAGATAGACAGGAGATGGTCACAAACATTTACGAAACGATGCAAAATGTCAGCTCTTTAAATAATCACATAGTATTGGCTGATCTCCCCGTCATCACCTTCCAGGGACAACAGAAAATGCAACAGAATTAAATATCTCGGGGTGACCTTTGATTCCAGCCTGTTTGTGTAGGCACCACGGGGAGCGAATAATTCAGAGATGCAAACGAGGTATGGCAACGCTGAAATCAACAGCAGTTGTTAACCTGGAATAGAGACGATTGGCTCTTCTGCACCATCAGTAGGTCTTAGCGTTGTTCAGTTATGGCCTTGGAATCCTCACGCTGTCACCACCACAGTGTGATCGACTGAAATATATCCAGAATGAAGGTCTGCAGATCGTTTGGGGTACATTAGAGAAGCCCTTATTGTAACAATAAGACACATACTGGAACTCATGTCAATAAAATCTAGACATGCTTGCCAAGGTCAAGACTAGTTGTGAGTAGTGGAGGACAAGAGACATCCACTACATGAAAACACTGCTGACATCAGCAGCACAGGATTTAAGAGATGATGTCATGGATACCCAAGTAGAAAAATACTACTGAGTAGAAAAATACTACCGCTCTGGTCCCCTCAGCGAAAGCCTTAGTCGAGGGAGAGGACTAGGTCAACTCTGGATAGGGCATGATTGACCAGAAAGTAATCATCATCCTTGACAGAAAATGCAGGAAGTGGTTCCCTGGGAGAGTCGACCTCGAGATTAAACAACTCATTGCTGATAACTCGAGAGAAGACGATGCTATCGTGTCCACTGATGGTATGTGCTGCGTGGCAAGAAATCAGGATAGGGCTTCTCAGTGAGAGGCAGGGTCATCACCGAGTAGAATGGGAGTAATCAACGACTTCTTCCAAAATGAGAATGAACGTGGAAGCAGTCACCGCGGCTCTGAAGTTGGGACATGCTGGGGTCCATGACAATGAAAGAACTGATCGGCTGCGACTGATGGTTACAGACCTGTAATGGGATTGGACCCTTTTTTCCTATGTGGGCTATATTAACATTTTGAGCTGCCCTCTGAACCCAAAGTTTTAGCTTTCACCCAGACCCAAACCAGATTGAAGCCCATTATGTGGCCAAAATTTTAAGACTGACACAACCCTAGCAAGCCCGTTGAAATTTTGAGCTTGGTTGCTACTTGTAAACAGAGTCTACAGTTTTCACTGGTCAACGCCAAATCCCTCCTCTTCCGCCTGAGCACACCCTTGACCTGACATTTCCAGCCCAGGGCTAAATAATGACGATAAAAGCTGATAACAAGTGACGATGACGCCGCCAGACTGATGATGTTCATTGTTGTCCCTTGTGTAGCCATGCGTTAGAATGTGACTCAAGACATGTTACATGAGGCACTCACTAGGATAAGGAAAAGGATGAGATCAACTACCTAACGGTGCAAAACATGTTAACACATGTTTTAAACACCTACCGAAAGAGACAGACAGGAGAGACTTGNTTTAGCTTTCACCCAGACCCATACCAGATTGAAGCTCATTATGTGGCCCAAATTTTAAGACTTACCCAACCCTTGCAAGCCCGATGAAATTTTGAGCTTGGTTGCTATTTGTAAACAGAGCCTATATTTTTCACTGGTCAACGCCAAACCCCTCCTCTTCCGCCTGAGCACACCCTTGACCTGGCAGTTCCAGCCCGGGCTAAATAGTGCCTGGCAAAATAAAGTAAAATGGACACAGTTTCACATGATATCAAAATTTCCCCCCCCCTGGAGCCCTTATTACTGGAAGCAGGACCCAAAAGTGAAAGTAGACTTACAGGCCTGTAACCTTGATGCCCCTGTGGTGGGGACATTACCGATGGATAAGGCAGACATAGTAAAGTCACTGAAAGATCGCCTGTTATCCGTTGACATATCAATCGAGGAGGCTGTGGCCCTCAGACTGCAAGAGTTTGTGATTACAAGAGGGCCAGGTCAAAAGGAACGGCTACAGCGAGGAAGGGACAGTGGGGTACACACAGGGCGACCGGTACCATCGGCATCACCATAAGTCGCTTGCTGCTGAGAACTGAGCACGTATGGGTCTGCCCAAAGTGCAAATTGCGAAGATGTCAGTTCTGCAACTTAGTAACCAGTTGACGCCTTCTATCAATACGATGACAGTTAGCATGTAGCCTAAATGAGCTTGGGACTATAACCCCGAACCTAGTATTCAAATACTTTTATTATGTAAGATTAATCTGTGGGTTTTAAGATGCCCAGTCCTTATTCGTGTGGATGAGATTTGAGTAGTTTGATGGGTATACGTTTTTTGTTGTAGATCTATGATCATACATTAATTATGTTGCTGGAGGACAGCACACCACTTAACTAACATATAACTTAAACCCTCAAGTTCCTTGAACATTACCAGCGGCTCTATGTGTAGAATAACAAAGTTGGCAAATATATTCTGTTGTTAATTTGTTACATTTTCTTTAGTCTTTTTTAGTGCTCTGATCCACGTTAGTGGCCCTTTTAGGGAGGCCAAGGTCCAAAATTTTACTGATTTGCATCAGGTTAGATAATGCGCCGAGTGTAATCGGTACATAAAACTACTGCTTCAGCAACCAAATTGGACATTTGAGTATCCTGTTCAGTACGATAATCTCACGAGTAATCGGTTGTTTTTTTTTTTGTCTTCCCCGAGTTGGAGCCTGGCGATTGGCCCATATTGCATTGAGTGAAACAAACTTCTACAAAATGTACCCCCTGAACAATGGCCAATTGTCGTCATAACTAGTTGTGATCACTTTCGATCACGGATCTATAAAGGTCTGTGTGTCCTTCAGTATATATGGGTGTGTGTGTGTGTGGGTCGGGAAGGGGGGTGGGGGGAGAAAGAGAGTGAATGTGTATTATCCTCATCCTTCGAGACATATGCATTCGTTTTATTAATTTGTGTTTTGATTACTGTTGAACGAGTCACTCAGTGATTATACAATGGTGTGTAATTGAGCAAGCCAGAAGTACCAAAATTATGTATACTAGACTATATACTATAATCTACTTATTACGATTCTTGTATTCCGCCCCGCGGGGCATTGGAAGGGATGGAGGTCGTAACAAGGAATCTTTTCAGTGCTGAAAAAATTCAGTCCTAGGACATATTGGGGACAGACAAAATATTTTTAAAAATCCACTGGAACATTATTTCTTAAGAAAACATTTCTTAATAAACACACTTTCTGTTTCTTCACAATAGAATTTTCTCGAATTTCCCAAAGGTCGTGAATTCACTATCGACGACAAGCTCTCTCGCAACTGCATGCGACGACCATAAGCGAAGAGAGGAAGGCGACATGCTACATTATGTATCCGCGTAGGGCGTTACGCATGCGCCATTTGGCTGAACGGCTTACTTAAAAATAAGAGGGGGGGGGGGCTTATGTGTGAATTACATTATATTAAGAAACCTCATAAACGGCAACAACATCAACATCAAGAAGAAGAAGAGAACCCCGCATAAAAGGTTTCAAAAACCTGGGTAAGCACTCCCTAAAAAATGTTTTGAAGACACAATAATTCAAGGCAGCTGCCGAACTAAAATTAGCGGCCATTGATATTGTTCTCCTGTATAGAATAAAATAGCAGATATTTACCATTTTATTATGTATAAATGTCCGACACTTCATTCTACATCCAGACGAAGAATAAAGTACGCTACAAGAAATTCATCTCTGGCCGTGCTGAAACAGACATAAAAACAAAATCTTGAAAAACTCCTAGCAGTAGTAAATTTATGGCATCTTTCTTTGCATGAAATCAACAGATTCTGAAGGGTACGTAAGCTTTAAGCGCCTGCCGCTTCCTCATTCACAAAAGTTTGAATGGCCTACAACTAAAATTAAATTGTAGGCATACATACACACACAAAAAAAGGAAGTTCACATGTTAGAAAAGAAGTAAAGCTGCTAAGAAACAGAAAAGTTAGATGGCATCTGCAGTTGTTCTGTTCACGAAATGAGCACACGAAATGAGCAGATTCCTACACGTCAAAATAAAATATTTTTGAAGCGTAGCGTATCTTGCCTCATAAAAGGAGAGATGACCGATAGACAAGTGGCATTCATGTCCAGACATGCCAAAAAGTAATTCTCATCTTTAGAAAAAAATGAAACTTCTGAGAAATAGAAAATTATGATACTATCTGTAGTTGTTATCATAGAAAGGGAGCATGCTCATAATGGAGGATTAATTTCAATCCCTTATAGTTGCTTCATACAAAGGAACATGAATGAAAACAATAAAATTCATTTCCAGGCATGTCAGCAAAGTGATCCACATCCTTACATGTATACAAAGAGGCTACTAAAACTGCTAAAAGCAAAATTATGAAGGAGTCTGCAGTTGTTCTGTGCACGAAATTTGCGGCTTTTGAAAGATGGATTTATATCTAATACTGTACCTATGAAATAAAAGAGAATGAATGCAGGTTCTTAAGATCGATGTGGAAATAATGACAAACAGCGTCAAATTCAGCTTTCATATTTATGCATGCCAAAAAAGTGATTCCCATCCTTAGAAAAGATTAAACATTTTAAGGAAGTAGAAAAATACGATGACATCAATCAGTTGTTTAGATCAGGAAGTGAACAGATTTTTGAAGGAATTTTCAGAAAGGATAATTTCATTCGCATACCACTGCCTCAAAGAAGACGTGGGAGAGAGGAAATTAATAGCAAAGAATTGAATTTCATCTAGATGAGACAAACTGAAGGAGTAATGCATCTGCTTAAAAGAAAAAACAAAATATCGACAAACAAGACATCATACTGCTGTTATTGTAAGTGTATTGTCTATATAATTATGAAATCAGCAATATCGAAAAGAAAGATGTCCTCAAAATGTGCCATATCCCATTTCGGGGGCGGGCGGGCAGGGGTGAGGAGGCGGATTAAGTGACAAACAACTTGAAAGCGCCAGCCCGCTATTTTAATGTAGTTTTTCATTTTTTTAAAGCTGGTAGCAAACAGAATTCTGTCATGGGTCTTTGCGAAAAGCAGATTATTAAAGGTACCGGTATAGTTCAAACGTTTGCCAGTTCTACATTCAGCGAAGGAGCATTGGCAAACAACTTAAAACCAACCTCTCATTTGTCAGGCTTGATCAGGGTATCCACCACTTTGTGGAGGGGTTATGGAATTTCGGGGAGTTCCAAGTGGAATTTCCCGCCATACAGACTTTTTAAAGGTTATTAAAATGTTTAATTATGTTGATAATGAATGAAACAGACTTGATAAGGACAAAGCAATTCAGTAATGACAGTTTGTAGCTGTAAGTTCGATGCTTTGCATATAGGGAAGAGAAAAAAATATAGAACATTGCTCAGAGGCTGTCTTGGATTATGCCGTCTTACTGGATTTTTTTTTCGTAGCCAATATAATTATTATTAATTAATTCTCAACTGCTGTCATTCACATACATGAAGAATGTTTGTGCCAAGCTTCGTGTTTCAATAATTTTTGAATGATCGTTATAGAGTCTAGTTATCAAGCCCACTATTAGGATGAATGGTTTATGCATTTTACAGTGGAATGCGTTTTTTATGGACGCAAGATGGGAGGGGTAGAATTGTTAGCAAATACAATGTGTGTGTGCTTTCCTAAAGTATTCATGGTGGACTTTAACATGAAAACACCATCCATCCTCACACTTTCTCCTGTTTCTGTTTATTTTGGGACTGCTCGGGTATCTCTTGGACACATTCCCTCGCTTCTCTCCATTTAGCCCGTATCCGCAAGGCAAATGAAAACGGCTTAGCATAATCTGATTAGAATGGCTTGATATAACCGCGTCCATTTCTAGTGTGCGGCAGTTGTAGTGTCATGCCGAATGTGGGAACGGTTGTTATCTGTGTCATAATGTTTCTGTTCCTATGAACATAATGATATTATCCATGACACATCTTGTCATGCGTTTTCTAGAATTTCAGCCGGTCGAAGAATTAAGGTGCAGTGAAAACATGAGGATGAGGGTAACTGAGCATATAAACTATCAACATGATAAGAACCCCCCCCCACCCC
>JAWQUT010000002.1:6550446-6564350 GCA_033807755.1 Ellobium chinense | reverse complement strand
CACATCCCCCACCCCAAGGGTCAGATTATGCTGAAATCGCACGAGGAACAGTTATTTAGGCTTAAGATTTCGAATCAAGTACAGTAAAATTTATTTGAAAGTAACACATTTCTTATCGTTTAAGGCCTCTTCGAGCTAATTCGTCAGACAGACTCTGGATTTAACTTCGCTTAACATATATATCTCCCTCGAAGCCATTGTAAATCAACAAATTCAGGATGTCTCTTGTTTTGTCGCTCCGGAGAGTCTTCACATCGAATCTTAAAAAAAAAAGAAAGCTTGGAAACGATGGTATTTTCGTCGTCTTGCTCGCCAGTTGTACCGTGTTTCGTCAAAGACAACGAGTTTAACAAGTTTGTTAACATAAACCCCAGCCATTTAGACGAACGACATTACAGACAGCACATGAATCTTTAAAACATTAAACATCACTTCAAACAGTAACAATCTGCGGACAATTTACATTATTTATATCGGCTCGTCCTTTTATAGTTAATCGTTTACGTTGTCTCGAGAATTTTACGTTGTGCATAAAATTATCGCCTGCTTAAATCTATTCCTATCAGGTTCCAATAGTTCACCTCAGATAGTCTAGGACCTGTGCTGTCACGCAGTAACCTTCCTCCCCTACCCCTGTCCTTTCAACTCGCGATAGGTATCCACAAAATAAAACAGAGAAGCCAATCAACCGGCACAGAGGAGTGTTTTGGTAGGAGGAGGGATGGGGAACGCGGGGAAAGGGGCCGGTGAAAGGATAATGGATGAGGCTCGGTGGCAGCATTGGCGTCATGGTTGGCAAATTGGCGCCGGAATTGCGAGTATAAAGACGTCGCTTTAAGATTGCCAAGGGGTTTGTTGTGGTTTCCTGATCATATGAGTTGTATCAAAAGACTTGGGAGTGCAAATGCGTCGCTTTAAGTATGCCTAGGGATGTGATGTGGAGTTTACCGTTCATTTGAAATACAGTGAAACCTCGTTATACCGCCAAGTAAGGGGCAAACAAAAAAATGGCGGTATAACGAGAATGGCGGTACAACGAAAATACCATGTAGAACTAGAGAAATAAGTAATTCACCAACATTGGACTGGCTAACATGTCTAAAATAATGCAGTTATCTCCCTTTAAAATAATAGCGTTAAAATTAAAAAGAAGCAAGAACTAAGGATTGGAAGCGTCTGTGTCAAGTTGAAGAATGATAAGAATTACACATCCGGGTCGGAGAATCACACGAGCGCTAGGCCTACGTCATAGATCAATGTTTGCTGTTTGCATCGTACCCCGCGACCGGTGCGAACCAGTTGAAGCATCACCGCGCGCGCGCTTAGGCTACGTTCGTTCGCAAACTCTCTAGGCCTATTGAGCGATAGGTGATTGAACTGTGACCCGCCTTTCCCACTGCATGCCCGATCAGTAGGCCTATCGGGACTTCGCTTCCAAAAAGCGAAGAGTGTGTAGTAGGATTGGTGTTTGAGTAACAAGCACAGACTGTGGCGCCAAGTGATGTTCCGTCTGTTAGCTGGATTTAGGTGGAGGTGGGGAGTGGGGGTTAAATTTACGTTGGCGGTATAACGAGCAATATTTACTATACTCAAGTTATGAATGTAACAGTTAAACTGTTGGCGGATGGCGGATGGCGGTATAACGAGATTTTTAGTGACTTTGTATAGGTGTCAGATCCGTTCCACGGCGAAAAGCTGGCGGTATAACGGGTGGCGGTATAGCGAGGTTTCACTGTATATCAAGAGACACCTCCTCCTACCCCTCCCCCCCCCAAACTGCAAGGGGTCATCTACCCCGAGTACAGTGCATGGATATTATTATCTGTCAAGTAGGTCATTTGATTTAACGGATTGACCCTGGCAAAACTCATAGAATAGGCCTGCGTTTTGTCAGCGTGGGCAATCTCTCATCCATCTTGAAAAGGAAGCGGGATGAGCGGTGTGTCACTTCGGACTGGCGTCGGGTCACATTATAAATTGCACATTGGTCATGTGATTGTGATTCCTTGTGTCTTTGGTAGAGGAAGATTTCCTGCAGGAAAGCCAGGCAATGAGTAGAGAATATTATTTGTCTTGGGTGAAATTTTCTTTTATATTGTCGTTGCATGAATGTAAAGGATACATTAGCGTAATGTAGATACAATGTAAAAGCGGTTAACGAAAAAATAGCATTAAGTTCTGGCGGTTCAACTTTTAACGAGTGTGTGTGTGAGTGTGTGCCCGCGCGTGCGTTCGTGCTTCTGGGCAAATATGTTCGTGTACAATATGCGTTCGTAGAATAAAGGTGATAAACTGCGTATTACTTTGAAGTATAAAAAAGATACTTGAGAACAGCTATATGTTCAGCGAGTCACAATGATACAACTTGTTCAGTCAGAACTTCCTTTACAAATGACTTGCTAGATGCAGCTGCGCTTTTGAAGTAATTTTTTAAAAAATTCAACCCAGTGGCAAGGAAACCATCTGATAGGAGCAAGTTTGTAGAGAGCCCAGCGGTAAATTTTCAGTGAACCGAAGCAAAATCTTGAGAAAAGTTACGTTTAATGAGTCTGATAACATATTCAATCGGGAATAACACACTTACAGCTCTACCGTAATTTAAGAAAAGGAAATAATGCTATAGTCTCGTACCCGCATTATTGATGGATGAATATATGCCATTGAGAAGGCAGACACAATTCAAAAACAGAGACAAACTAAAAAAATAAAACGAATTTTTTAAAACTTCAGTCTCAAGTGTGTTGACAATGGCATGAGTGTAATGCGGTTCGCAAAATGAATGAACAAAAATAACAAAACAATATTTAAAGGTTATTTATTTGGAATAAAAAGTTGTACAAAAGGAACTCTTTCAGCACAAATGAAGCCTGCCTACGAAATCTCAGGTCCGTGGATGAACAAATAGCCCAGTTATAACCGTCACAAAATTCAGCGATTTTCTTTCTTTCTTTCTTTCTTTCTTTCTTTCTTTCTTTCTTTCTTTCTTTCTTTCTTTGGTCTTCAGCTTCTGATATTCTGAGCTCCCGAATGGAGGGCCTCCAGAGGAGGGGCAGAGAATGTAGACTTTCATGACCCTTCCCCTGCCCTTGCACCCTCTCATTTTCCTTCCGTTCATATTTGCATCCATCGATTGACTTCAGCTTATCAGTGTCATCCAAGTCAAATCTGAGCTGGTGAGAAAGTTAATATTCGGGAGGCATTTGTCATGCACTTGTCATCATTGACAGTTTCTCTTCCCGGTAACCTTTATGCTGCTTTCACGTCATGTCTAATTCCCTTCGTGTCATACTGGAACAACTGCGCCAGGTAGGAGTGGCCGAGAGCCACACCACCTGTTCTCTCGCCACGACGCTGCGCGGCCGGGCGAGTGAAATTTACGTTGCGGGCATCCTTTTTAGCTCTTTCAGTTAATCAGGACTAATATTCAAGCACCAAATCACCACGGAGCGGGCGGAGAGAATGATATCGCGCCGCTAACACTGTGCAAGAGAAGTAGTTGGAATACAACAACTCGGAAGCGGATTTACAACAGCCAGCACGTGAGTTCAGAGGAACTTGGATAGCGCAAGTAAAATATAATTATGAAGCGCGTATTTTCGCGCTCCTGACTAATGACGAATAAATTTCCTGAGGGCGAGCTGCCAGGAATCGTACCAGCAAACAAGAGGGAGCCAGTTTGTTCGTCCTCAATTTATCTCGTGAGCCAGTGTGCCTATAAAAGGATCTTGAAATCCTGGTTCAGCCTCTAGAGGACAATTATCGTTGGGGTGCCCTTGAAGACGGTCCTCCTCAGTGGGATTATAACGCCACTGGTAGACGCTGGGGGGACTATGTCGACGCCAATACCGCATGCCTTTACAGCACTCTTTGTTCTCTTCCTGGCTGTTCTGGCCCATGTGCACTCACTGCACATGAATGCACTGAACCGTCCACGTTCAAGGGAAAGTAACCCGAAGGACGAAAATTATTTCTATGGGGAAGGAAACTCCTACAACCACGACGATGAGCTCAGACAACGCCACCGCTGGTCTCAGCTCAAAGATGAGGTTAAAGAGAAATTCGAAAGGTATGAAGACGCTTTGTCCAAGGAGGAAAAATTGCTCAATACTGCTGATGTTTTGTCAGAAAGAGACAATCTGCCAACGTTTCAAACAAAGCAGGAGACAAAATTTTCAGCAGAGAAGCATTCTAAAAGTTATCCAAAGCACAAAAGTAGTTACACACAATTTGATAATCTGAATTCTAGCAATATTTTTAATGTAAATAGTGGCAGTAGTGCCACCGCAGAGACATATCAAAAAGACTCTGTTGACGCAGAGAATGTAACCGTAACAGATTCCTTCGAGTTGGTGGAAGACTCAATTTCCCTGCATGAAGAAAATGAAAGCCTTTCTGTGAGCAATGACTCTTCAGTAGACCATTCCAGTTCCAATTCTAAAAGTAACAGTTCGTCGTTACTGGATGCGCGTTGTCCTACATGTCGTATGAGGCAGGATGACCGACACTACCGCATCGAGCATCTTAAGCAACAGATTTTAAGCACCTTGAAGATTAAAAACTTGCCCAATGCCACAGGCGTGTCCATTCCAAAAGTACCTGCTCTGGCGCACCTATACGAGATGGACGCTGACATGATGAGTGATTCGCCACACGGGAAGAGAAACAATGGCTACGGTAACCATTATCATGATGTTGCCGAATACGACGATGACTTCATTGTTAAGACGGAGCGTGTATTCACAGCTGCCAGACAAGGTGGGTGCCATATCTTTATCCTACTTGTGGTGTAGAATTGCAGCACTAATCGGCAAGAGCGTCTAGTGCACGAGGATGTTTTTTACTGTCTTGTCATCATACACTGCAACCGTTTGTTTAGCTCATGCCGGCTTAGAGCCTTTAGAGCATATAGGTGATTTTACTCTCTTATCATCATACATTACAGCAGTCTCTTCAGCGCTTACCGACATAGACCCATTAGAGCTCATTGGTGCTTTCATCACAATACTGTAGTAGTTTTGGATTTCTTTTTCAGTTCCCCAATCTAGCTTCGTACCAGTAAAAACTATCCGATAAAATTAATAGTGAACTTGAAATCTACTTTCCGAATATTATGATCTCTCTTTTTCTGATTCTCTCATTTCTTTCTTTGTGTCAATCAGTGTCTGGATATCTCCCACTCGCATTCACCAGCTTTTGAAACTTGTTCAACAGAATTGCTGTCATACCCTCGCTTATCTCCATTGATGTTGTTAAACTCATTTCTTATCGTCAAAAACTTTGCAAAATCGGAGGTAAATTGGCAGTCATATTTCGGTGCCGCATTATGATGATGACTGTAAAAATAGTAGTAACTCAGTACTGGTAGATGTTCACGTTGTTCATGCTCAGTGTTGTGTGACCCCATGGTGCTATACAAAAACCGTGCGGTCCGTTGCATAATGACACTCAGGTCTTTCCTTGTTGTTGTTTTAATGTAAGATTAGATTCTTTGTTTAAATTTGTTGTCACTAATGTTACCTTACAATGGTGTGAGCAGCTAGGAACTGTGTTAAGATCACGGGTGAACACAAGGCTTAACGTAGGAGTTAGGGAATGATACTCATAGGAATATAAGGAACAAATTTGCTGTGAAGTTAGCGCCACTAATGTATAGAGGTAACCCGTCAAGTTGCAAGCTTAGGAAAATAGGGATATCATTTTCCAGTGTTGCATATTTTTCCGGCCTTTCTTCTCAAAACTCAAGTGTTTATGTAAAATTCCATGCGACATACTTTCCACTTAATGTGTAAAAGCTGAAATTGTTAATTAAAGGCTCGCATTTTCTCCTCCTAATTGTAAATATTATACTTTAATACAGAATCATCTATGATGTTTCTGAAGGTCCACAATATGATAGAGTATTGTAAGCTTGTCGTGAAGAAACACTGCGGTGTCGCATAACTCGAGTCCAGCGAGGCAGTGGGGTGTACCCTAATTGGAAGGACAAAAATATCACAGTCACTCTCTTTTTGTTTTGTGCCGTAGCCTTACTGAGCATTGAACTTGTTGGTTTGTTGATGTTTTGTGAAATAGTCGTAGAGATTTCTGGACGGCTTTGCAGACTAAGTTTCATGGTAATTTACCTTTAATTTATATCATGTACCGTGTTTGTTTCTTTCTGTTTGAGCTCTCTACAAGACTGTCAGATCTGTGAGAAAGAACAGAGCATCATATGGGCAAGGAAGAGGTTGAAGTGTTAAAGAAGAAGTAAAAAAATAAAATCGGCTTCAACTGATGATTAAAAAAGTGTTTGATATTTTCAGGTCTATTAATTTTCCCACAACATGTCGCTGTGAAATATCATGGTGTCCGAATATTGCGTCAATTGTTTGTAATTAATCATAAAAAGATTGGGCCAAGCCAACACATTCTCCTTGATGTGAAACACCAGTGAATCCACTAGCTATGCCAACGATCGGCACTGAATCACCATGGGATAGCTTAGTCTTCGTTGGAATCTTTTCGNGGGGGGGGGGGGGGAGGAGGGGGAGAGTAGATACGTCCAGTTCTGAGCTCCTTAGGAATACTGGTACTCACGTTAAGCCTATCAAACTTCCTAACATTTTACTGAAACAACGATTATATCGACGTTTGTTTCGCTGATTTTGTCTCACTCATCACTTACAGCGTCTGACATCTCTTCGCTACTCGCTCCCCGCTCCCAAACACGGTGCATGTACATCAAAGCACTTAGGAGACCATTTAAGCAGGTCCGAAATCGCCTTAATCTCTCTTTTCCCCCTCTNCGTAGGCAGTAAAGGAGAGCTACCTGTAAAACATTAAATTAAGATTAGGAGCACTGAAGAAGTTCATGATAGAGGTGCAAAAATATAGGTAATGTTTATTACTTTTCAAGTATGACGATTTGATGTGTGTTACACTTCTGACTCCGTTATGGCATGGAATAGATTATGGTTCTTAAATGCTTACAGCCTCAAAAGCATGGTATTTCTTTTATATGGAGGTAATATTTCCAGCCCTGTATCACTGACAACCACTGCATTGAGAAGTGCGGACATCTACAAAAAGTTGTCCTTAGAAAGATTATAAGCAAAATAATATATGATATAAAATAATGGTGAGGCCTTACATGCATCACATGTTTTGCACAAGGGGGATGAAATTTGTACCCGAAGTCATAGTTAAGCTCTTACATATTTGAGAGCTTTCGCACTGACGATGGGATCTTTTACCATAGTAAGAATTGCATCTACTCATCATATTGAACGCTGATAATAAGGGTGCATTGAGCACTGATGCACTGAAGTAATTCTTACGATGGTAAGAGATCTCAACATTAATGCTCATTTCATAATCCCTGTGAATTATCAATTTTGAATGAAAGGCCGAAATCATTGCTACTAGAAAATTTCTTGTTCTTACCAGGACTCGAACTCAGACCCTTTTGCCTGCAAGACGAGTATGGTAACCATTACATAAGAGGAAAGCTAACGTCACAGCAGTGTTATCTTCTATCCTAAATCCTAAGCGCCCGAATTGTTCTACTTTCCGTGTGCATGCCCAGTGTTTACCCGTGATCCTAACATCACAATGTCGAGCTGCTGATGTAATGCTGTTTCTGTGTAGATAACACCTGACAAGAAAAGAGGTGTCAGTAACATTCGAAATAAGAGAATTGGATGCGTGGGGAGGACATTAATCTTTTAACTGTGAGGGCGACTTGTATTTATACCATTATTTTCTTAGCTAATGACCAGGTAATATTGTAATTACAGTGAAACCTGGTTATACTACCCTCTCTCCCATCCACGTTATACCATCAGCCCTGTACACTGCCAGTATTATGCCTCGGAACGGATCAAGTGTATTATTATTATTATTAAAGATATTGGAAATAAACCCTCTTTTGCTATATACCCCGCTATCCGCCATCCGCCAACACTTCAGCTTTCCCATTCTTTCATTCACCACTGTATTGTAAAACTGACTCCGTTATACCGCCAGCGCCAGGGTAGACTTAGAAACAAGCTCAAAATTTCTCTGCCTCCTGACAAACACAGCCTAGATTTGACGCCGACATTTGACCGTAAGCGTTTGTTTTTAAGCCTCTCCTTCATTGCGTGACTAAAACTAAAGATATAGTGATCTACTTGCGAAATGTTGGTAGCGTATGGAGTTGGTATGATGACGTTCGCTGGTATTGGACTTAACAAACAAGATCTAGTTTTCTCATTGGTTAACTAAAAAGTAATTCCGTAGAGATCAGGAATATTTTGCAACAGTCACAATGCTCAGATATAGTGATGTTAAACATACTGGGCTATTACTGAGATACAGCGATACTACATTTTCAATGAAAAAGGCTGAGAAACATAAGATTTGCTGCAACATGGCTGCAGTTTTTCACATACGCCAGACGCCTGACAGTGAAAACAACTCTTCAATTAATATTTTAATTATGGAAGGCGCACAGTATTCTGCAACGGTGTTCTCACAGTATGCAGCTCATCCTTCACAGTCTGTCAACGGGACTCGCTTTGTTACTGAAGTGTTAATGACCTTAATAATGTCCAGTTATTTCTTTTTTTTTTTTCGGAACAATGCACGTGTTATTGATACTGCGTCGCATGGTTTTCATGTCATCAGCGTAGAATCATTGTTGCCCCTCTAGCCAGTATAATGGAAGTAAATCATTGGCATGATATTGTGTGCTTTATGTATAATTCACATCTATTTAATAAAGGTGGATTTCGGAAGCTTCCTTTCTAATCTTCTCGATTGGTATTGTCGTAGAAAAAACAAATTTTCAAGACGAGCTACAGATGCTCGTGAGTTTTAATCAGGTAAAATGGCCAGATGCCACATGTCTTATTTTTTACCATTTTTAATTATTTCGAGATGGAGTAATTCCTCTCATCCGCTGCAGTCCAACTTTTTATGAAGTCGGAGGCGTTCGTCTGTCTCTCTCGTTTTGATAAATGACATGTAATTCTTCTCTCGGCCATGTTTATTCCATTCGTAGAATGGGGATCTAGTTTAGTATTACAGAATTATACTTTGTGTATCAGCTTGCAAAGTTAGTCAAGGTGACCTAGTATCTTAGCTTGATGTTCATAGTTCTGTGGATATTTTCCAGCTTGTCCACGCATCCATGAGTCCTTGACGAGCGGTATTTGGACGTTTTTAAGTCTAATTCATTACACACTAGAAACAGTGGTGATAGGAATCTTAAAACAAACAATAGTATTTTCTGTACAATAAATGAGAGCAGTGTGGTAATGGTGCTGTTTCTACACCAGTGCTGGAGCCAATGTTGAAATTGCAGGTGGTGGTTCTTGCAAACTTGAGAACTACTTAAACGTGGAACTGAGAAATTCGTGAGAGATCAGACTTTTACGTCCATCTGATAGAAGCAAAGAGTGTGATAGAAGTTTAAACAGAGGCTAGATTTATACCTCAACAATTGTAAAAAAAATGTGATGTTGAGCCTCTCTGGCAGGAAGTTTTGCAATATAACTCTTTAACAGAACCAGGCACCTGGAAACGAACGATGTTTCGGAAACTTCCCGCGTGCTGTGGTTTTGAACAGAGAATGGGCTGGGGTGGAGAGTTATAAATGAAATATGTAAAGGTGGAGTATTTTTATTTCTTTTTTTTGTTTGTATTCAAACTTTCAGTTCTGCCTTTCTGCCTAGCGTTTCAACATTTTTCTTTCTTTCACTGTTTTCTGACGATTAGCGGGGAGAAAAATATCGGCTATCTTTGGCTAGGCTGTATATTATTGCCAAGTCAGGCAGTACGATGAGTCGAATGACCCGAAGGAAACCTGTGAATATCTGTTTTACAGAGAAAGAGAGCATATTTGGCAAGGACATTAGAAATGGCGCCTGTTAGCAAGTTCTCAGTGGGTCTCACCTGGGGTGTGAGGAAAGCAGAATGCAGTTCCACTTTGGAATGAAGAGAGTACTGCTGTTTCAATCTCATTTGAAACTTAAATACCAGCTAATGTAAATGTCTGTGGGTTAGCCTATCTTGATGCCAACAATCTTGTCCGTTTAATATGTCGTGTAAATATATTCTAATGAGTTTGAGAAAGATTATTTTCTTCCAATTCGGGCCTCGTAAGGAACGAAATTTAATGTCTCGCAGGAGACTGTTCTTATTACTGTATCTGAATCAAGAAATAATTTTTGACTATGATTACGACCTTGGCAGAGCACTTGAAATCATCGGAAAGCGAGATAGATCTACATGTTTTCGGTTTTGACCATTGTGGGAAGCGACACGGAATTTAACAGTTGAAACTTTATTTCAGGGTTTGAGTGAGGAAGGCTGACTGAATAGCTGTTTCTCACATTATTGTAATAATGTTGACGCTCTTTTAGTGTTCACTGATGCACTGGGTTGGACAGAGTTTCATTCAGCAGGCTGTACTGGCAGAAGGGCAGTACAATTTAAATCTAACAGATTACACTTTAGAATATACACGTTATACATGTTTTTATATATATATAGAACTTCAGATGATTATGCTTAGCCGTTTTGTAAACTGAATAGTCCGTCCGCCGGCTGGCAGTTATATTTTCGATGTGTGATTGAGACATTCCGAGCCCCGTGTTTTGTATTAGGCAGTGGGGACAGAGATAGAAAGCCATGAAAATTCTGCAGCTGGAGGGACGGGCCTACAAACAAACAAACAAACAAACAAACAAACTTCTTTCCAGCGGATACTCTTGGAATGGATACAAAATTTTATCAGCTTGAAGGAATCGAAAGTGACATTCTGTCGTGTCGGGTTTCCAGTATCACGCGGGAAGAAACTGAGGCTGGCGCAGCTTTACCCGTTCTGTCACGGTGAGGTACTTAAGAAATGCACAGGAATGCCAGGCCCGCCCGGTATCTCAGGTATGCCATTACAGGTCACTAAAATAATGTCACGGCTAAAGTATCGCATCCCTGAATTAGCGCAAATACAAATATTTTGTCATTTGTTTGTAGAAAAGTAATTATTATTTTTATGAAAGGAATTGTATTGGCTCAGCAGCAGATATTCATAGTCTACTGACCGCGCTGATTCTGACAACAAAGCGATGGAGGAGAGTAGAGTGTTCGTGCTCTAAGTTGGGCCCACGTGAGACCTGAAAATTTTGTTGCAGTGAGCGATCACTCAGAATTACCTGAAATGACGAAAGGGGAAGAAAGAAAAACACAGAAAGTGTAGTTGACGATTGTACTTTGCTGGTAGGAAAAGCTGTACTTTGTTCGCTAAAAAATCGGTCAATAGACACTCTCTATAAGACAGGAGGAGTAAAGATATAAAAAGCCACCCATGCAAGAAATTTTGAACAATCGGCATGTACATGAAATTTTAGTGAGCATTTTTTAGGTACTGAAAATAAATTTATATCTTCATTAAAGAAAAGCAAAACTCCGCATTCACGAAACAGCAGAAAGTGAGTAGAGGCAAGCTGAATAATAAAAAAAAAAGTGCGTGACCATAGGGTTCTTGTAGACTAATTGCAATATAGTATGATCATAATGAAAAAATGCAGAGCGGTTCGTCAGACCTAAAGTATACAATCCCACATGAAAATGAGGATTTGGCAAAACTGGCTTTGCAAATATTCAAATCAGTACTGAGCTTAACATGTGAATTCGTTTAATATTTACCCTTGAAAGTAAAGATATAGCCTACTATTGAAACCTTACCTTTTGCTACAGCCCTTGGACACAGTTTTCGAAAACTAGTCTGCTGTTAAAATGCAACAAATAGGACCTGTCAAGGCCATGCATGTGAGTGATACCAAGAACTATGAAAAAAAAAAAAGTAATAATCAACTTCTGAATTTCATTGTAAGATATGGGAGATTTTTTGGAGTAAATTTTTGCCTGGGAAAGATATCCCTAAGATCAGCCCATAAAAGCAGGGAGGATTTAATAGCTGTCATCGTTTAATTCATTACATTCTAGAACTAATTTATTGTAAGTATTGTCTGCGTCTTTGAGTCAACAGATTAAGACGAGTAAAGCAATAAGAACAAGTAGATCAGGCTATTATTATTGAATTTTTACATCTACCGGGTTTAAAGAAATGTTACAATATAGGATCAATATCGGTATAAAAGATATGAAAACGATACATTTATTCAACAAGAACAACATTACAGTCGTGCACTCACGATCACGCTTACCACCGTCAGTAGATTCAAATTTCAGATTTACGAGATGCGATCCAGAAATTCCGGATTGTGCCTGTGAAAGCGCTTTGACGTACTTAAGACATTGGATTCCGTCATTCTCTTCGAAACAGTCCAGTTGAGAATCAGCACAATAATCGCAGTATCGCTCCACGTCTAGAAACATCCCGGGAAGTATTTATGTGTGAGCATATCAAACACCATCTGCATTTTGGCCTATATCTCTTATGTAATTTCAAATCTCAGTTCTCGCTACTGAATTTGCATCGTTGGGAGGTGGGAAAAGTCTTAAGGAGTGACGTCCGGCAAATGCGAATTATTGGAGACATCGCCCATTTAAAATGAGCCCAAACCGCTGAACTCTTGAGGGCAGAGTGTGCTGGTGTGCTGGCACGCTGTCATGGTGCATCAGTCAGTCGCTGTTGTGTCTCATTGACGTCGCTTCTGTTTACTACTTAACGAAGCCATCTCAGGACCCAACAGTGTAACTCGGCATTGACTATCTAACCCGCATACTGCTCCACGCGACCTCAACTCCTTCTAAGGTTGAAACTTCCGCTGAGGGAAGGGAGATTGAGATAATAGAAGAGATATAGGCGGAATCGTAGGTGATACTTGACAGGCTGACATATAAAGTTAAGACTCCAGGGATGCTTCTAGTTCTAGGCTTGCCAGCGGAGTTGGAATCATTATGTTGTCTCCAGAAAATGGACTACCCCCAAGATGATGGAGGAATGCAATGCCTAGGTTAGTTCAAAAAGCTTTTAAAGGCGCAGTCAGGTGACTTTTGGATCGCATGTCGTATTTTATTAAGTCAAGAGCAGATGCATCGTAATATATGAACCGATTCAAGGGTGGATCTAAGACAAGCCTGATTATGTTCAATTGCTTCTTAACTCCGTGTTTGGAACTTATAGCCATTTAAACCAGAGTTGCGCAACCGTTGGTTGGCAGGCCAAATTATTATGCATTATTATAAGTGCCTTATATTATTCAGGGTCACGCAGCATGAGTATTGCACCGACCTTTCAGACATGACAGTTACATGAAAACAACACTCAAATATGCATAATTCGAAACTCATGGTACCCGCAAAATCACTTCATAACAAGCAGATTTCGGATTATCGATGACAAGAAAATGTAAGGATCGCCCGCCTCAGTTTATTTCGTAGCTTGGTACCCTATATTTTATGTTGCAAAAGATCACGCTGCCATTGGTTACCGATGAACCATAAATCTTAATCTGATCTTGAGTTAGTCAAAAAGTAGAGAAATCGCATGTGCGATTTTGATCTATTACTAGTGTGAGAGTATAGTTTAATACAAAAAGGGGTTGTAAGGAATGTAGTAATGCTTCGTAATGGACGTCACTTGCGGGTTAAAATGGGCATAATTATATACATATACATTAAAAAAAATATTGCTAATTTCAAATTAAGCGGTTTCGTAATAGCAGTGTTCGAGCGTAAATTGCAAAATGTCCCTCCGCCTGAAAAACTGGACACCCTTGGATTGGATTAAATACCACTTCCCTAGCGTTGAATCTTGCAGCTGTCGATGTGCGAGTGCATGTTATAGTACATGTATGCAAGGGTCTTTCGAAATGCGACACATAGACTATAAAGATGGAGTTTGAAAATTGGGATATTCGAAGAATCCTTTGTCCACTAAACAACTTAGCACAATGCTCTCTCTTGCTCTCTTC
>JAWQUT010000002.1:6523999-6550347 GCA_033807755.1 Ellobium chinense | reverse complement strand
AAGCAAAAACGTAGCAAATATCAGAACATTTCAATGCTGACTTCGTCAAGTGAGATTCAGTCACCTTCCTGTGTAAACAACAGGAAACTCGGCATTCAGGATGCGCAGTATCATGATAGATGAGGCCCAATACTTTCACAAGCGGAGGCAGAGTTGATCAAGAAGCCCGTCTTTGTGACATGCGCGGTCAAAATATTCGAGAGTAAACACCAAACGCTAGATAAACAAGGTGTATCCTTCTTGTTTTTATGCACTTACAGGTTATCAGTTTTTTGGTTGTTTTTTTTTTGCAGTGCAGGCACGACGTATTCGTGCGGGATCATTGTGGCCGTTCTCATTTCGTTTAGCACGGTCAGTGTTTTGAAACCATAAGCCTTATTGACGCATGTTAAATGCAGTCCGACGTATAAAAGGAGAGGAGAGGCATGTTGGGACATTTCACTCTTTTGAATTCAGTCGCACGCTGAAAATCGGAGCGCTAGTTTTCAGCATTTCACGAGTAAAACATTTCCTACTTCATAATGCTTGCAGATCACTGGTTTATTGTCCCTCCGAATTTTACGGTAACGGAAATTGACATAAAATGTCCAGTATTTGAAATATGAAGGCAAATCAATCTGAGTCGAGGCAGTGTCCTTGACCACTTATAGACGGGGCTTGCTTTCCTACGCAAGTTTTTCCTTGACATCCCTATCCTCTCTTGTGCTTTGCTGCCACCTTTGCATGACCTTTTCCTTGAAATCTAAACCGGTTTTCACGAAGTTCTGAACGGGAGACACTATATATTTGAAACCTCATGCCCACCCCGTCTAACGTTCAGTAGTCTTAGTTGCTGACGTTTGCGTCAAGAGACATGGAACAGAGACAAAATGGATCGTAACAAGTTCTTATTGAATTTTGAGGGAGTGCGTAGGAGGCATGAAAATCACTTAACCCTTCAGCCAGAGGCAGTTCATTTCAGATGATTGAATTGTACTGTTATTTTCATCGCCTGTATAATTTGCAGCTTAATGTTGCGTTGCTTGTCGGTGTTGGCGGCTATGGGATGGGGGTGAAGGAGAGAGAGAGAGCAAAAAAAAGTGAGAGAAAAGATAAAAGAGATTAATCATATTGCTGCTCATTGTTTTGCGCTGCAACTCTGCATACCTACCAACGCTTCGTCCACGAGAGGTATATGCAAGCCCATGATTCCGAAATACCATTTACGATGGCGACGTTTAATAGGGAAGTGGACTAATAATTGTGGGAAGAAGCGGTGAAGGGGGAGCGGTAGACCACGCCACCGTCCAGCTAAAAGATGACTCAAAATCCACAATTCGGGACAGAAAAGCCACAGCGGAAGGGTATGTTGCAGTATAGTGTCAGCACCTTCGCGGTCACGTGAGTGTCAGTAGTGTCGGTACTAACATGTGTCAGGACCGGTATCTGTCAGGGTCAACAATGTCACGTGGTAGTCTCCGTAAACAGTAATGTGGACAAAAGTTTCTGCTAGAGACTGGCTGCGAATATCAAGGATGAGCAAATTGACGGGTTATTTAATGATCATGCTCCATAGTGCGAAATGTCGTTGAAAAATTACAAGGTCACCCTTTAAGGATAACATTTTAGAAAATTGTCAAGAAATTGAGCAGGACTAGTCGAGAGAGAGAGAGAGAGAGAGAGAGAGAGAGAGAGAGAGAGAGAGAGAAAGAAAGAGAGAGAGAGAGAGAAAGAAAGAAAGAAGAAATACATCATGACTTTGCAGATTTGAATGACACCTAAAACGCTTAACACGAGAGTTCAGCTAGATGCAAATTGTTTCATAATAAACAATTTCGAATTATCCTTGATAAGGAAGATAGAAAGATCGTCTGCCTTTGTGAAGTTCATGGCACGGCAATCAAGATTGTGAATTGGGAAGGGTCATGTTGCGATATGAATGGCAAGCTTTTGTCTGGCCTTGAGTTGCGTAGGTCTTTGGGCGGGGGGTGGGGGGTGGGGGGGTAAGCATCAAAGGGAGGAAGGGTGGAGGTTAAGGGAAGCCGTTTATTGCAAGTGAGAAAGACTGGTTTAATCCGAAAAAAAAATGGGCTCTTGGAGGAGTTAGATATGCCTTGTAACAGGTGTGGTTTTTGGATTAGTGCCAGCTGCATTCCGAATAAGCATAACTGGGTACAGTATACATAAGAATATGTGGGGAGAGGTGAGGGGCTCATAAAATATTTTGTGATATCGCGAGTTTCGATTTAAACAGTTTAGCAATAAATTAGCGGGAATGTACATTGGATTATGCAGTTCTTCCGTCTTGTTCCAAGTACAGTCAAGTCCATGTAATGGCAATCCGGATTATCGCAAATTCCGATTAACTGCAACCTTCTCCGCAACACAAAATGCCACATTTTTATATTAAGGTTCCTGTTAAATCGCAACCCGTGGAGTTGCTATTATACGGAATTCACTATCTTAAGTGCACTTTATGTATGAAATTCATGTCTTCTGTGGGCGGGCTTTCATTTTCACTTGTTTACTTGCTATTAATATCCAATAAGTTCTCCGTCTCCTGTACCTCCACCACCTCACCTTTTTTTTTTTGGCAGCGGATAAAATATACGGGTATGTGGCTCACACATCCTGTTTAAATTTCCCCCAAATTGCTCCATCTTGCCAGGTCGACTAACTGGGTCAGCAATGGCCTAATTACCGGAGCTGAGCTATAATAAGTAAGCGCAACAGCTGGTTGGCCAGCTGGTTTCCTTATTCCGGGCTTGCGGTCGCGACATCAAGGCAGCGCCAACTGGCAGCCAGTTTACACATTGCCTATTTTTGTGGCTGTGACAAGTTAACCTTTGCCCTTCGTAAATTACACTCATAAGTCATGTTGCTTGACACTGCTAACATCTTAACCTTTATCCCCCGCGTCGAAGGCGCTGGCGAGCACTTAACATTATCCTACAATTAAATAACCCCTGTAATAAAGGCGTAAAGACATTGCAAAATATACTTAAAAGTTATCCCGGTTATAGTTTCATTATTCACGTCGGCTGTGACTAATCAGACCTACCCCTCCTTTTTACTCGTTCCGCCGCAAACCGGGCTAAACTTTTATGCAATTGTGAGTTATGAATCTGACCAAGAATTTGTTATACCTTGTCTTATAGATAGATGGACATGTAGCCAGACAGATTTCAGACAGGAGGATGATTTCAGAGGTCCTGTAAGGCACATTTGTTCAAAGAATAGATAGTCACAGGGAAAGCCAAGAATTATGAAATTGACAGACAGACCAACGAGTGAATAAATAGCAGGAATAAAGATCATACTTTGAGTCTCTTCTATTAATTGCATCATGGTCGCTTTCCGTTGTGCTGAAGTGAGAAATAACATCAAACTAATTTGAATGCAGACCCTTAAATAGTTGATGCGTATCGATTGTGACTGGGTCGTTGAACTGGGTCGCAGTGGCAGAGCCAGCAAATCAGAACCCCGTTGCCTTTGTTACAGCACTGGAAAGCTATTGATTTTGAAAAAAAAGTGCATGAAAGCTGAAAGACACGTTTGCAAGAATAATATTGTGGCCCATCATGCTTTTATGTCAACTACGGTTTAAATTCTATTAATAAATTGTCATTGCATTCTGAAAACACAAAATTTTAGCGGTATCACTTTCTTTGCCGACATTATGTAACATATCGCGGACGATGAAATTTGTGAAGATTAGAAACAGCTCTGTTCGTAAGAAGGAATTGAACGTTTTTGGGAGATAATTTGTAAGACATTGCCTTATGACATCACAACAGAACTCTTTCGGTGACTGTTTGGGTACTGCCTAAAGGCCCCATGACAAAACAGACGGATGAAGTACTCGTAGTCGCAGATGATCCATGGCACCAGTATTCGATGTTTGGTCTTGAGGGGGACCAGCTGAGTGAAAGCATGATCTAGACAGGCAGTTCTGTCTTCCAGGCCAATAGAAATTGGTGCTACAGTTCTCATGAAATAAATACAGAACCAGTCACTCACGCTCTGAAATAATCTGCCCTATAACATGCTATAATTATTAGTAAAATAATTGCATGATCAATATTTCCAGTAAACCCCATCCAAAAATGTTTATTCACTGAATGTGATGATGGTGATTAAATTATGAAAGGTCGATATTAAAAGATGCCATTCTCTATGAGCATCTGTTAGATCTGCGGACTATCGTTTCAGATTCGTCATGCGTTAGAAATAGGAAATATGCGATCCAAACCTTTGTGTGTTACAAGTAACCTTTTAGTCGTCAATCCAGGCTCAGCTCGCTGATTTGTCAACTCAATGGCGTAAACTGTTGAATAAACATCTTTAATGGGGCATTTCATGTTAAAAAAATGTGTTTTGTAACGTCTGCTTGCGCGAAACTCCCTGAGGAATGGAAGTAATGTTATAACAAATAGACTTAATGTTATAACAAATAACACACATAATCAAATCCGTCTGCTCCTATATTTTATACCCGGTCGAGCTTTATGGCAGCACGCCGTGAGTCACATAGATGAATTCTTCTATTCTGCACGTTAATCGCTTCCCACGACATGGGCTGATTCTTGCACTGAAAAGTAACGTTTGTTAATTGTGAATCAGATTCACATATACAATATTCAACACTGTTGTAGAAAATGTTTTGATAGATTAGTTATTGCGCACGCTGAGATAATATTTAGACGCATGCAATAAAGTGATATTCAAGGTTGAGGATGACATGTCATGGTGATCTAAGCGTTTCCACGTGCATGCAGTTTTTCTCGGAGAGATGTTTTAAATCCTGCATTCTCATGGGACATTTTCCATTGTGTTAGGGTGATGATCGAAGAGTCTCTGTGTGCATGATGTATAGGCCTTGCATGATGTGGAGTGGAGCCAGTGTGATGAAGAAAGCTGTTTGATAGATATTTATGATCGTATTATTGCATGTGGTTGCATATAATGGGGAGGGGGCGGTTATAATGTGACTGATATTTGTATTCTTTATTAATAATAATAATAATAATAATAACATAACGGGCATTTATGTAGCGCTTCAACTGGGAGGGCTCGAAGCGCTTTACAGCCACACGCGAATGCGAACTTACTGAAACACAAACATACATTTGCGCGCGCGCGCGCGCACACACACACACACACACACACACACACACACACACACACACACACGTGCGCGCGCACGCTTAGAGAGAGAGAGGGAGAGAGAGAGAGACCTGTACATATATCCACCCAAAGAATAGGGCTTTCAGGCCGGGGAGAGTCTGGGATAGCATGAGGAGCATGGGTTCCAGCCTCTGATACTAAGGCTCGTACACAGAGACTGTGCTCCCAAGCTCCAAGGAGACGTTCAACGCATAGTGTTGTGCGATGGAATGCGGCTGTTGTAGTGTAATGGGCACGTATGATGGAATTGAATTGAGGATGATGTTAGGTAAAAATAGGATGATGGGAGGTAGTTTAGTGGAATGATCGAAGCATAAGGTATGTCTCAAGGTCACATCTTACTATTTGATGTGACTGGCTTGCACCCGGATATTACAAACATTAGATATACATGTAGCTGGTTACTTAAACATTCACTTTCATTTATTTATGACGACAATCGGGGCATCGCAAGCCACAACTCCGACAATCTGTACTTAAAGCCTTCGCTTTTCCATTGTCAGAAGAGTGTGATTGGCTCATTTAGTCCGTTACATTGGCTTTTGTTGGCGATGCATCTTTTACTTTCGAAAGCGAGACTGGATGATGTAATCGCACTACTGGTTTGCTTAAGCTGAAAGTGAGCTGCATTGGAGCTGACTGTTTAAGAACTGTCTACGGAGTGAGAGGGCATGAATTTGTATCTTACGGCAGTACCCTTAGCTGAGTGATATTAAAAGCTGCAATTTCACGTTCCTCGTGTAGTTGTGATAATCTTAACAAAGGGTTACAATTTTGCACACGGCACTGCAATAAAGTCTTGTTGAACCCGGAAACTCAGGCACAATTTTTAGGAAGTGGTTAAAGATTCTTGCATCCCAACCGAGTTTGTTTTTTTTTTAAAGCAAACTTGGAACAGCCTTAGACAATATCATTGTCTAGGGACTCTCTCATGTGTGCTTTCTCTATTCTAATCCTACCCCTAAACATCAGCCAAGCACTTGGGGATATTGTCCTATACATAAGGAAGTATAATAGTCAAATGTATATGGTGCCAGTATCAGGCAACTTTAGTATGCTTTTAAGATTTAGGTTTGTCCGTGAGTGGAGGGCAGTATCATGGGACTTTCCCAAGGGCCTATGCAGATGGCAGAGGGCAGGAAACGGGCCACAGAAGTCCGGTGAATATCGTATTTAATTAGAAAAGTTGTCACACCCCTTAATTTAAGCACATCATGTGGTGGAAGGGATAGGGTGCCTTTTTACTAACCATCTTCTGAGACACAGTATCCATATCATGAAGTGGAAGTGTGAGAATGAAAGTGATCCGAGTTGAGGATTGGGTCCACATAATATTGATGTCTGATATACGTTTAACATTCACAACATAGCAGTCTGTAGGTTTGTTACCTGGCTTTAGGCATTTAATGGTCTTATCTTAATGCAGATGAAATGTATGTTTCACATCCTATGAAAACATTAATGAGAAGAAATGATAGCGTTTATGACGTGGCAAAGTCACTGTGTCTGCCTACGTGTAAAACAAACACTTTAGAAATGTACGCTTTTAGTATGTTTTGTTCGAGGGAGTTGGACACTTTTTAAAGCCTGTTCGCACATTTCAGAATATCATGCTTATAGTCGATCTTTTAAAAGGCAGTTGGGCTTGTTACGTTCGGCCATACATATAGCTAAAGTAGCAAAAAATGGAGGTTAAGCGTTGTCACAAAGTCGTTACCCTCTTATAGAAAGAGGGTCATGCCTCTGCGAGTACCCTATCAACTAACACTAACGCTATCAACGTGAACTGGGGAACGAGAACACGAGAGGTTACGGTGACCCGTGGATAGGGTAGGTTTAAACCGACAAGATGAGTGTACTGGATTTACCTGCTGGTTCCCAAGTTCACGAAGATTATGATTTAAGACGATACGACGAATAAGAGAATAATGAAATAAAGTCCTGGAATTTAATTAGGAGGGTTATAATATACAATAAACATACACAACGAACATTTCTAGTAAAACAAACATATTTTCATCATAATGATATTCTACTGCAGCATGTGATAAGTACTACAATACATAACTCGCACCTAGTAGTAGAGGTAGACTATTGGTGGGGAAGGTGTGCTGGGCTCTTCCGGTAATCCGAGGTCTCCAGCATAGTGTCCAGAATAACCCAGGATGTCACAACATGGCTAACGCTCGCAGAGGTCCACTTGTAATCCAAATGTATATGGGCACAATGGTATAATGGTCGGACGGTGGGACACATCACCGTATGAATTGCAAACTTGCAACGAGTCTTAGATGCTAGTGAAACCGACGACAGGGAGTCTGGGTGACAGTGACAGTGACATTCCAAGGGATACTCCCGTAATATTCTCGATATGGGTAGCACAGTACAACACTGTCGTGAATCCTGCAGCGAATTCTGCAGGGAATTCTGCAGGGAATTCTGCAGGGAGTCCTAGTAGTAAAAATACAAGGCGATTAAGATCCTAGTCAACTTAACATAATCTATCAGCTCTACAGACATTAATATTATATGACATTATACAGATTAATATTATACTTTGATTTAAAATACCGAGGCTCAACTAACACAATCACATTATTATCGATATGTATTTATCACAAGAAACAGAATCTTTAACTTCGATTTAGTAATGATATTCAGTACTGAATTAACTTAGTTGCACATAGTTACATAGTAATTTTCACTTAGTATTGAATTGCCTTCGAGCTATCATTTGTATATCTTTTACCACACTTTATAGACACTAGTTATACCTGCGGTTGAGCGACCAAAATACCAAGAACTAATGTTAGCTCTGCACTCAACCGATCTGCAGGACTGCAAGTTCTAATTTGGGGTATGCTTAAATAGGGAGTGAGTATCACTCCTTGACAAGCCTTTGTTTGCTTAAGCTGCTAATATTAAATTTCAAGTTTACTTTACAGCTTGAGTATTGAGCTAAGCTCAGTAGGCTCAGTAGTTACTCCGTGACAAGCGTTCGTAACATCATGTTTTCAAGAAATATGTGAAGGACAGTGAAGGCTTAGATTTTTTCTAAAGCTGAAAGTTTCAGACATAATGATACTTTTGTTTCTACGAAATGGCAGCCATTATCATGCCCCCTTATGTTTCAAACGACATTTCGCCACAATGTTTTGCAAAACTAATAGTGTTTAATACTGCAAGCACCTAACCGCAACCCTATGTATGGTAAACCGAATATGGCAGGAACAGAAATAGCAGACAGAGAAGGTTCCTCCTCATGTCCTTCGCACGATGAGGGATCTTAATTATGGTAGAAGTTGGATGTCTATTATCGCTACATCACAGCTTCGAAAAATAGTAAATGCATAGCTTGTGTTGTTGTTTTTGCCTTATTACAAGGATGCCCTATTCGATCCAGATAATCGTAGGCATTTTTTTCATTTGCTTACGAGATGTCATCGTAAGGAAACTAAGCTCTTCAGCAGTTATTATTGTATTTAGTTACAAGCTTCTTTGGGCCTGTGAAAGTTAAATCGCAATAAAGTGCTCAATATATGTATCCTTTGAGTAAATAGATATTAGTGGTTTGCAAAAGCAAGTGGCATCGTATTTACTCAGACTGTTAACATGTCCCTGTATTCAAGGACAGTTTATGCATTCCACTCCGTGTTATTTTGATTACGAAATGTGAGTAGAATAATTATAGATGTAATTTTTCTACGAATTGTCTGCTCTGTCGCTATAAAGTCTTGCACATATTAAAGCTGCGCTTTTTTTTTGTTTGTTATATAAGCTACCTCTGATTTAATTTTGTACATGCTGCTTTTTTGTGAGTTTATTTTGGCTTAGAGTTTTAAGTGAAAAACTAGTATTTATATATGGATGACGCCTTAAAAACGCTCCTTGAATTATTCTCTTGTGTGGTCAGTTTTGGAAAAAAAGGTTGTCTCATACGGTATTTTATTATATAAAAGTAGTCTATTCTGTATATTACTGTATAGAAGTTGTCGCTTTCTATTTGTTACTCAGTAAAAACTGTCTCATTCTATATGTTACTGTATAGAGGCCACCTCTTTCTGTATGCTACTATATAAAAGTTGTCATTTTCTGTATGTTACTATGTAGAGGTTGTCTGATCCCTGGTGTTTCTATTTCGCAGTTTTTGGGGTTTTTTTTAAGCTACTAGCAGTCTTTATGACAAAAGAAGCGAACACATGGCCTGAAAATATCAGAAAAGACATTCATTTGGAGCTCCGGCCTGAAAACAATATATGATACTGGTGTTTAAGCTTATCTGCAAGACGGACAGTTCCATCTAGGAATAGTTGTTCTAATGTATTTTAAAAAATAAAAGACACCCAATTTCCCGTAACAGAACATAAAAACTTCATAAAGAGAGTGGGCGCCTTGACTAGGAAGCGGAAACAAAATATTGGTCGTCAGGTGCCAGATATATAGCAACACTGCGGAACAAGACGGTGTCCTTTTGCAATAAGTAGCTATATAAGACGATGCCTACTGCAGTTTGCAGCTATAGTGAATGTCGATATCTGTGTCACACTCGGCATAAAAATAAATGGTGGTTTTTAAAGCATAAGGCAAACATCGAAAGTTGTTCTTCATCGCACAAGACAAGAATGAAAGCGACGAAAAGGTCGTATTGCAGTGTGAATCATAAGTCCGTGAAAAACTAATGAATTGTGAAAACAGAAGTCTTCATCTTCATACAGTATTCTTGAATGACTTGAAAACGATGCCTCTTGACACATCATTGAATGACCTGAAATTTATGCCTTATGACCTAAAAAAAAAAATATTCATTTTCAAGACTGTTCGAAAAAGGCGAGACACAAAGAAATGTAGCATTCCCATGATGAAAACCACACTTTCATCGATCAGGCTTATATTTATTTATAGTGACACGTAAATTGACATTTTGTCCACGATATTTTGGTGGGTGAGCAAATGGATATGAACTGACTGAACATGAGTCAGCAATCGAAAGAGAGTTGGCTAAAAAAATGTTTTAATCCATTTATGGATTTAGTTTGTAAACAAAATAAGCGTGACCAAGAACATGTAAAGATAATAACCCAAAGACGTGTCGTTAAGAAATCGTACACGTGCAGATCCCAACAACCAACAAAGGCAAGTTTTACTGCCCTCTTGAAACTTTTAATGATGCGACATCGCAGGATATTCTTCGTGACGGATTGTCGAAATAATGAGTCATAATGATTGCGGTGATATGGCGGCAGTCGTCATCGGTTTTCCAGAACGTGTGAACTATCGAACAAAGGTGAACAAGTTGCTATGTGAAGTGGGCCTGTTGCGAGTTCTGTGAGCAAGTCTAGAACTACAGAACATTCGTTTGATTAACCAAGTAATCCCTTGCAGAAATTCAGTGCTATTGAATACTCGCTTTGTCTGGGCATTTTTACGTTAACTTTTCAATAAAAATGAAAGGTTAACTTGTACCATATTACAGCATTATGCATTTGTTTTCATTTTGGGACGCGCATTTACATGTATCTGTAGGCTAGTGATTGTGTATGCCAGTAGATGTGAATTTAAGCATAATGCGTTTGTTTGTGTAAGAGGCTGCATGCTCAATCATGCGCCTTGGTTTGAATTTAGCAGCTGATGTTATTCTTAGTCTTTTGAATGGCATGTGCTTTTTGTCATGAGTCAGCCTGCTGCTATTTGAGGCTTTCGTCTGAAACGTGGATACTCATATTATAAATGTAAGAAGTCAGGTATGGGACGAGGCAACCCAGATAATTACTGTAAGCAAAGAGACAGAGACACAGATAGGCCGGGCGTGTAAGAAACTTGGATATGTTATAATTATTCTAATATTAATTATTAGAAGGAAAACATGTTTTATTCGGTTTCACGGGTAAGCATTAGTTTTAAAACCTTTACATTACCTCACAACCTACCTCCCTTAATTGGCGGAATGTCATTGTGAGTGGGGTGTCCTCGGCAAGAGTGAAACGGAAATTTAGAACTTATCCAATAAAAGATTTTCTAGAAGTTTTGGCCCCAGCCGGCATCAATAGCGGAAATATGGGGAAGCCTAGTCAGTTTTTTGTTAATGGACTTACTGCGTCCGAGGTTTAGACCGAAGCAGTTATTGCGAGATTCCGTTGCTCACTGAGACTAGGATCAATCCTTCAAACTGAAACGCTCATGAAAATTCTCTTTCTAATTTATCAGCATAATAATTAACTACTATTTTGAATCATTTGATCGACAGACTATTCGAAAAATGGACAACCAAGGTTATTGTTCTAATAAACGATCCAAATTTTCCCACACGAAAATGAAGAGGGTAAAAGTGGGATCTAAACGATATTTTTTTTCTGGTTTAACCTCAACCCTTCCACGTTGTCAGTTTTATCGAAAATGTACGGTCTACTAGTCTTTCTTCGATTAATTACGAATGGTCCCAAAACGTTATGGCAGTGTGTTAAGAAATATATAGTTAGAAATTAAAATTTCGTAAAGATTAAAAGAAAGAACCTGTCATAAGCAGAAACCTACAAGGAGTAAACAGAATAGATCTAGTTGGTGTAATATTTTCAAATAGATAAGTTGATTACAAAGTCGATGATAAAATGTGGTACTCCTTTTACGAAAAAAAATTAACCCATTTACAAAACAAATAAACGCCAACGAGTCTTACTGAAGATTTCCATTTCCCCATTCTCTCAGTTAGGCCGTTCAAATAGTGCAGTGCCAAGACCGCGACATACAACGACTGTGGGTGGAAGCGGTGGGCGGCAGTCAAGTGGGCGCTTTGATGTAAACAATAGACTGTCGTGGCACGTTATGTATTATGTCGACAGTTTCAAACCGGGGTTTGATCAACAAACCTAAGTCCATCCTTGATGTGCACATTTTATTACATAAAAAGATCTGGGAATAAAGAAGCTTTATCTTTTGAAATTTTTTTTTTTTAAACTTTAAAATTGTAACAGTGAACTTCGTGTCACTGAGGTCAGGCAGAGATAAAAAATAAACTGAAGTGAATTTGAAATAAAGAAAATAGTTTTACTTTATATAGTTTATGGTTTAGATGTCTGTGTGCATGTTACTGAGACAAATATGAGAAGGGGAGGGAAAGCCTTGTGTAAGTAATTCACGAATGTGTGCTCAGCCTGTGGTAAAAAGGACATTCACCATGGAAGTTTTCGTTCACTAAGACAGAATCAGGCTACATTCATTAGGAATGCCTACAGTGACCAGACAACACCTGTAACTTCCTTTATCTACAGACGCCAGTGAGTCTAACAAACGGAATTATACGCGAGAAACAAAAGTTGAATTCACAGCAATATTGTAGTAGCTATGGGCAGCTGAATGTTATTGTTCTACAAGGCTGTGGCGTATGGACGCTCAGATATGTCATAATTTTAGCAATGGTATTTTGTTGACACCTTGGCATAAGTAATGACAAGAGCGAAGAAAGGCGCCTGTTGCCCGACTGAGGTAAATTGGTGTCAAGTGCGACCACTGACATCTCTCCTCTGTGCACGTTTGTTACTTTTTAGTAATGTTGGGTAGCTGTCGATACCGAGTACTTTTTGGGATATTAGTATCGGCGAGTACCCGTCGTAAAGTGTCGAGTAGTTTGACGGGTTTTTTTTCCTCGCAGCACAATGACGTGATATGACATGGTAAAGAAGAAGCTGACACATGACACATAAGGTTGCTGTCATGTTTTTTTACAAAGTAAAATACTCGAAGTCAGAATGGATACACAGAAGAGTTACGCGGTGTTGTACCGATACCTTAAGCTTGGAGTTGGCCCATCTCTACTTTTTAGCGGATGGTGGGGAATTTATATTTACAGCATAGATGGAATCGATATTTACGTGCAAAACTTAATAAAGATGAGTAATTAAGGGAACGGTTAAGAAACTTAAATGTGAAGCACTGTACATATTGTTTAAAATTGTTAGTGAGAAGATATATTGTTATTTTACTTGTGAAAGGACAAGAAATTGCGTGACTATCCTGTCCACCACAGGTTCTTATTGGAGTACCTACAGAACCTACCTGACACAGTAAGGGTGTTGTAGGCAATGGCGGTTAGTGGCCCAATTTTTTGGTGTTAAAGTCTTTGGAGTTAGGGACCGGTGATCATGCCACGTATTTTCTTGTGATAAACTTGTCATCATGACCTTTCTGTCCTTGCCCCGAACGGTCGGGCTTAGCCTCACTAGCCCTAAATGACGTACCGAAGATTCGGATGTATGTCCATGGATTATCCTTCGTGCCCTAGTATCTAAGTCTACTGAAGATGTCCCTCTCCCATAAATCCAGACTTGCCATCTGAGTGTTTTCTACGCAAAATCAAAGAGATCTAGATTTAGCCTGCTGCAACCGCCTAGGATCACTGCTGACATACTTTCACCCCCGCCCCCTCCCCTGGCCCCTGNCCCCTGGCCCCTGCCCCTGACCTTGCCGCCCTGCCCCTGCCCCCGTCCAGTGTGCAGAATTTAAACTGTAATAGAATGTGTCTAGCCCAAAATACAGAATGTGTTGTCTGTTCAAAGAAAAATATCTCGGGGAATTGTGGAGCCTGTATTATGATCAGCTAGAAATATTGAAAATGAAAGTCGAAGTTAAAACCAAAAAGAAAAAAACCTCGAAAGAATAGGGTGAGCTCCTTCTACCCACAGCGGGTTTATTCCGAAGGGGAAGTGTGTGTGTGTGGGGTTGTTTTTTTTTGGGGGGGGNGGGGGGGGGGGGTGAGGGAGGGAAGAGATTGTGGCTTCTCTGTGTCTACCTTATCTTAATACATCATTGGTGCAAGCACGCACTCTTCCCAGAATAGTTGGCGACTAAATTAGTCGACCTATCTAATCTGCATTCTGGACTGGGGCCAATTAGAACTGTCAGAGTCGTGAAATTTGCAAGCTCGGTATGGAAAAGGGAGAGTAGTCCAAAGGTTCAGATGAGTTTATCTTCAGACCACACTTTATGTAAGAACTCTTTAGAGAGCCTGAGAAAGATTGCCGAATGATAAATGCAATCATTGTTACAAATTGAAGACCTGACCAAGGAACTTATTTGGGAAACTTGTTGTTTATCGTATCTGATTTGTACTCCGCCATAACAGTTGGGGAACCTATAATATACATTTATGCATGCATCATGTATACCTACTAAAAATGTACACGTAAATACATTTGACATTAACATTGAAATCTTTCTCGTTTTTTTTTCCTTTTAAATCTCATTTATACCGTAGGGTTTCCAAACCTGAGTGAGAGAGAGAGAGAGAGAGAGAGAGAGAGAGAGAGAGAGAGAGAGAGAGAGAGTGTGAATGTGAATGAATGAATGAATGAATGAATGAATGAATGATTGAATGAATGGGATAGAGAGAGAACATGCCTATGCACACTCACATTCTCACCAGCGCCCATATTCACCTTTGCTTGAGGAAACGCTATTCATGTGAAAATCTGGGTTATGAGTTTTTGTAACCTCAACATTCTCTCTTCCCCCCCCCCCCCCCCCCCNTTCCCCCCCCCCTCCCCCTCCCCGCCCTGAACCACACACAAACATTCTACCCAAGATTTGCGTAGGATTTATCCTCTCTGCATCATGATTTAAAATCAAAACCCTTCTGCACTGTTGTTTTTCAATATGAGTTTTTTTTTTGTTTTGTTTTAAAGAACGAAAAAAGCTCTAGTGGGGGCGGTGGACATGTATCTGCTATAGCCAGTGTGGCTTGACACTCAGCATGCATCTCATGTAATTGATTTCTCCGCATGTGTCAAAGCGCGCATGCACCTTATAATGGAGTATCGATCCACAAACGTTTGATTATTATCATTAATAACATTTTTTCCTAATTTGTTTGTGCGCTTTTGTTTCTCCGCAATCGGTTAACGAGAGAGAGAGAGAGAGAGAGAGAGAGAGAGAGAGAGAGAGAGAGAGAGANGAGAGAGAGAGAGAGAGAGAGAATGAGAGAGAGAGAGAGGAAGAGGAAAAAGGGGAGGGGGGAGAGGTGAGAGAAATTGGAAGGAAAAACCGGAGAATGAACAAAAAAAAATAGATTTCAGAATTTTTATTGCTACTTTCTAAAATTGGCATTCAACGGTTATCTTGGATAGGGAGGGAGTAGAGAGAGAGAGAGAGAGAGAGAGAGAGAGAGAGAGAGAGAGAGAGAGAGAATCCCATCTCATTGACGTTCCCAAATTATGTCAAGCTTACATAACTTATTTCGGTCACTCGCTGTCTCCCGGACCCACCACCCACTCAAGCATTCCTGTCACGGTTATTGTAAGACAGTGTGATGCAAGAAAAAAAAAATAACCCGAGTTTCTACTAATAGAAATTTCAAACTTTGGAGCTGCGATCCATTAAGCATGAATATGATATGAATATGTGAATCATAAATAATAATATGAATATGTGATATGATTGTAAGCAGAACAACGGCTCTATGAATCTATGACCACAGCACAAATGAACACACATATACTGCGCATACTGTGTAAGAGAAAATTACAGGCAAGGGCGAAGAGTCTATATGATCAGCTTTATCGTTTTTTGTTGTTTTTTGGGTTTTTTTTGAAGTCGAAGAACGACTTTGATAATAAGATACAGTGGGCATCGCTGGACCATAATATTTTGTGTAATGTCAGGCGAACTCTCACTTAATCCAATATCAGAACTCGACACCGCACCCAGATTGAACCCCAGTGGTACCCGGGAGCACTGTTAAATTTCCATGCCTGTAGGCATTAATCTAAACGAGGCCGAGGAAAAAAAACCAAACGTGGTTGATTTCCCTTTCCCATTCACCAACATTGAATCGGGTCGCGCGTGTATGCCAAGGCGTGCGTCATTTCTTGTCTCGGTGCTTCTAACAGACTAGATCTAGATCTAGTCTAGCTCTAGACTCTAAATAACTTTAAAGTTTATGTCTTCGGCAATATGGAATTAGTGAAGCCCCAAGTAAGCGTGGCTGTTGTTTTGAAAGAAGCCAGCTTTGCCTGCCCCGAGCACTCTGGTAGGGTCTTATGACTGTATACACCTAACTATGAACCAGACACTAACAGGAAATATAATGTTATTTGCTATGCGAGCAAAACTGGTCAAAGAATTGCCATTAAAACTCTCCTTCTGTGACTCCATCAGTGATTGTTTTAACCACAGGATGGAGAGACGTATCAATATTATCTACAAGGAGTAAATAATTAATCAGTTGGCTTAAATTATACTGTTAATTTTGTTGTTGGTGTTGTTGTTGCGGTCATGATATTTCATTGTTATCATGCATTCCTGGTCTAGATTACAGCACATGTCCTGTAGAACAGTGTGTTCCCTTGTTTCATGCATGTTACCGTACCTCCCCTTAGTGTAAATGTAGAGTGACCATATCCTAAGTATAGATTTGATTACCTGGTTTTAAACCCCGCCCTACGCCTCTGGACTGCCAGCGATTTAGTACACACTAGGGTGACTTACACTAGAACTGAGAGAAAGGGATGGTAAAAAAAGTACCATATAAGCAAAGCTCAGTAGTAAACTAGCTTCTTTTATGCAATAAATCCTTCAGCGAAACAAAAGAAAAGTAAAATAAGCTACTGTTTTATCCAAGATAGGTTCTGGAGAAAACTGTTGGAAGCTTTATATTTTCCCAAGTCTTATGAAATCGGAAGCATGGAAACTGCGAATAAGATGCTGTTAATTACATCGTATTGTCACTTTACATTAGACATAGATTACCCGCCCGATCAAGAAGCGACATGACCAATTACATCAGTCAAAGTCAGGTACGCAACAGGAGTGTGACATAAATGTATGATGTTATCAGATTGGTCATGTTATAACTAAAGGTAGCTAGTTTTTTTACTTATCTATGTTTTTTTCGTTCAAAGTACTTCTCCTAAATAATAACAATGTCGTCTCTCTTTGACAGTGATTAGCCTATCAAAAGACGCATTTGATCATGGGTTCGGAGAATGAAATAAATCTGAGATTTGAGAATGAAATGATTCAGAGATTTGAGAAGACATCTGAACAGAAGAAAATCACAGAGCAAATTAACATGAACTATTTGTTTTACTATCACGCAAAAATTCTTTTCGGAAACAATAATGTGCTGTGTGTGCAATACCAGGCGTGATAAAAGTCTGTTGAGCAATACTGGGATTGTATGCGTTTGAAAGGAAAGGAAAAGGAAGGAGACCAATTCTTTTTCATTTCATGGATCCAAAATCGACTTTCACCAGCCGTAACAAAGAGTGTTTAAGAAAAAAAAAATGTTAACTGGAAAATACATATTCTTTCGAACTGTCCTTAAACGAGCGTGCTGGGTCAACCAGAATTTAAGTTCTCCACTGTTCTTCCTGCTTCAGTTTCAGCATCCACGGTATTTTTATAATAATGAAGAATGGATATACTAACATGATTTAGGAACTAAAAATCACCTTAAACTCTTAGGACTGCTTCATGTAATTTTGCCCTTTTCAACCGGATGTGAGTTATGCAGTCCAGAGATCCTTGGCTACACTAGACGGCCCACAGTATCTGACATCATGACTAGCCTAAGAAGTAGCCCACACTACTTACTGGCTTAGATATTTCCGTACCAAATGTTCACCGGCTTTATGAAAATGCGGTTTGTCTTGACACGATTGGTTTGCCTTTCTTGTGTTACTCTTGTCCTTGAGCATATTTTTGGCGGAAACACAGAGGATGTATTTTGTATAATAGTTCCCAGTGCATAATCTACGTCGATCAGATACTGTCATGATCCATTACGAAACATTGTTAACCCCAGAATTCTCTATCAAGGTTTTCGCTTATTCGCCGTCTCATGTACTCACTGACAGCTTTCATAATATTCTACGACCGTTGTTATAGACATAACTACCACCAAAAACCAATTAGGAGTAACACATTATTACTGACAGCTAAAATTATGGTGTCATTTCATTGCAACCTTCATGAACCAGATACAAGGATGTCAACACGGAGAAGATCTGGGAGGATCCTGATGTCCAGCACTTCCCCACCTACACGTATTATATCACAAATTTACTGACCTTCACTATCCAGCAATCGTCTGGAACCTTGACACCCTTTTTTTTTTTCAAAATCCCACTCCTTTTAGGGCACCACGGCATTGATTAGTAACTTAGTAGTTATTTTGGAGTTATTTGCCGCTTCATCATGTTAACAGAACACTTTTGATTACCTGCTGAACACAGTGGTGGCCGGATAGGATTCAATGGATATGAATTCACACCTTCAGACAGGGGCGTAGCGCGGGGGTCGAAACCAGGTAGGCAAACTCAAACTTGCATAGTGCTAGGCGAATGGTTTTTTTTTTTTTTATCTCAACGTCACTCTACATCTACACATTAAGTAGAGACGCGGTATCTTGCATGACACAAAGTAGTAAGCTTATTATATAGCAAAGATTTGCTTTACCATCTAAACCAGGAATGCTGCATAATAACAAGGCAATATCAAGCAATAACAACGGCAACAACAACAATGGTACCTGCAACAGTTCTGACCTATTGTTTACTCCTTACAGATAAGAAGGGCGTGTGGGGAAAATAATTAAGAACGGTGTCGAAGAAAAAGGATAATTCTTTCATCAACTTTCTTCGGCAGCAACGAACATCAGACAATTTTTCCTTTTAATTTTGGGTGTCTGGCTTACCTCATAATTGAGAGTGTCTTTTATTCGTCGCATGTCGCAGGCAAACAGCCAAATACGGTATACTAGTAGCAGTTTCATTAAATTCATCTTGCCAAAAATGATACAGTTTCAGGGTATAGATCTAGATTTTGGACCTAGATCTATCTAGTCTAGCCTATGAGCACCGAAACAAGAAAACACACAGGCAGCAGCTAACCCACACGATCCAATTCCAAGTCGGTGAATGAAAACAGGGGAAGTCATCTAACTTCTTTCTTTACGGCCTCATTTCTCTTCCGTAGGCATTTAGAATTTTGCCTACAGGCATGGAAATTCTAACACTGCTCGCGGATGTTGCTGAGGCTCAGTCTGGGTTAAAGTGTTCATTTTGTCGCATAATATAGTAGGAGAGGAGCTGCCGGCGAGTTAATCTATGTAGTCAAAATCCAAAATGACTATACTTGGCTGGTTAAACCGGGCTGTGCTTGGGGCTCAGTCAGGGTGCAGGTACCATTGTTGTGATAAACATTTCAAGCTATTTGTGCAGCGTTTTTTTCTGCTTTTTGGAGGTGTTTGAGGCTTAGCATGTTACAAGGCGGCGAATTAATAATGGGCTTTGAGCACTGGCATTTATTTCAATATTTTTTAGTAGTTTGTGTTTGTAAACATTTTATGAGGCGTTTTTGTTTTTTTTCTAAGCGGTAGTCAATGACTATTTGACTACCATGACGCCACGCCCCTGCCTTCAGACATTGGAGCTGGCATAATATTGGCATAATATTGGCATGTAATATATTATGCAAGGTCGAGTTACAAAATGTGTGAAGTACATTTAGGATAGAATGTGCAGACCGGCACATCAGCCTTTTTCCTAGCGTCAGATCAAAATTTGTTCAGAGAAGGACCAT
Source organism: Ellobium chinense (assembly GCA_033807755.1). Taxonomy (NCBI): domain Eukaryota; kingdom Metazoa; phylum Mollusca; class Gastropoda; order Ellobiida; family Ellobiidae; genus Ellobium; species Ellobium chinense. The sequence goes on along the minus strand of JAWQUT010000002.1, from coordinate 6,530,610 downwards.
TTGGTTGATTGTCAGATGCAATCAAATATTTTAATAATGCAGGATAAAATGAATTGAAGTAGAACGAATTTTTACCATCAGCTCATTCATAAAATTCGTTTGACTGCAGCACGCCTGCAGTCTGCCAGTAAGGACCGAGACTGCAAACTCCAAAACCCAAAGAGACGCCGCCACTCCATCAGCCATATTAGATCCTGATCGTTTTCATCTTTTGCAGTGTTACGGACTCAGATTCAGATAAACATTTTCTGTTGTAATGGTTTCATTCAATAGAATAAGAAATGATGGTGATTCATGACGGGTGGGAAAAGATAAATGTGTAAAAATTTGACGGAGAGAAGTATAAAATAAAGATGATGAAACAGAATGATATACAATGTTCAAAAAATCAGATGGGTCTAGACACTAAAGACTAAACCCTGAGTGAATATGTATGTATGTATGTATGTATGTATGTATGTATGTATGTATGTATGTATGTATGTAGAGAGAGAGAGGTTTTATAGGCTTTTATTCCAGGAAGAAGGCTATTCTGCTAAACATTTTGTCTCTAGTTTTCAGTGTAGACTAGTCCTTTTTGGTATTTAAAGATTCTGTGTTATCATCTTTATTTTATATTTCTTTTGGACGGATTTTTAACAGTGTGGTTTCTATCGAAAAGGGTGAGGATAAATCACTGAAGTTGTCATCATGTGATCGGCGTCAGTCTGACGGTGACAATGAAACATTGCCCGGACAGTGATCGAAGCGTCCGACTTACGAAATTCTCTCATCCCAATCACGTATATAATAGTATTCTTTAACCATTNCGCCCCCCAGTGGGTGTGACACATCCATGACCTGTAGGTCAAGAGATGAGGAATAGAACTTGCTGTCGTCGTTAAGTCACTGTTGGGTATTTTACGCCCCCCATGACAATTATGGGCAAAACTTAATTTTCAAAATAGATCTGGCCCACTTAGCCACCAGGAGATGCGTTGCATCCGTGCCGAAATTTATTAACGTTAGAGTAAATGTTGTCTTAGACTAAGTGGATATTGTGCATCATCCTTGGCGTGGTCCAGATTTCTGCATTATGTTTCCATACAACATTATAGCGGAACCCTTCTATAACGGACACGGTTTAAAGAGGAACGGTTGTAACGGGCATAGTGTTAATGAGTAAATTTTCCCCTTTCTCTTTGCTATTGTCAAAATAGTCGTCTTTTAACGGCACTGGAAGAGGATAAATCCGGCTATTGCGGCATACTTGCCCCATCCACGTACAGGTTTTTGCATGAAAAGGGTGATATGACAGCCAATTGAGTGGTGAATCATTTCGATTAGGCTGATAACCGGGAATTATGAAGTGTATATAAGCTGTGAATTGTCATTGCTAGTAACATTATGAACGCAAAATCTGCACATTAACACATGAACTACGAGTCAGATTACTCCTCATGTCTCCATTCCATAATTCAAGACGCTGCTCTCAATCAATCATCTCCAACAAAGCTCACTTCCGCTTTAAGGAAAATACTAATAGATGTGTGAGCGCGTCATCAAAATTCCTATCCGAAAGTGAAAGGTTCATCAGCTAATGAAAGTTAATGTAACATACCGTTATCAGCCATAATAACGGTATGGGAAAACTGGAAAGTGGAAGTACTGATTACTGGAATAGTTATGTGCAGTGTCAGGGTGACCGTGCATAGAGTGGTCTGTTGGGAGCTAGTGCCGACAACCCCATTATCACCGAATTCCACTGTACTGTGCCCAGTGATAATCGGAATATTCATATTTTGTTTTTTCTTCGCAAGTGGCGGGATGCGCTGCACTCTCTCGTGGCATACAAGCCTCGTACCTACAATACCAGAGCTATTTACAATACCAGAGCTATATACCAAAAAATATCATTATTTTTTTTTGTTTGGNNGGGGGGGGGGGGGGGTAGGGGATGTGTCTATTAGTAGAATGCGCGACATATACGGATATAAAACCTGCTGGGGGCTTGCACTGTTAGGATGGCGTAAAACTATGCCACTTAGACTAACGTTGGTGACGGGGATTGTCAATGCCGTCTACATACAAATTGTATATTCTTGCCTTTATGAATGATAGGGGGCAGTGAATACTTAATATACAGTGATTACCGTTCATCCCCAAACAGTTGCTACATGGTCCATATCTTTGACTTCCGTAGGCCTAAATAGTTGGGTCTATCAGTACAAATTAAAAGTGTGAAACGTGGGCGACTGTAACTATCCTTAGCCAGTGATAGAAGCGGCGTCTTGCGGATTGGCGTGTGATTTCATTCACTGATATGACTGAACTATGAATAGTTTGTCCTAAAATTAACGAGTATAATTTTCACCTGTTTTCTATTACATTAAATAATGTCGAGCGACAGTCATGTCCAGATGCTGTGTGTCTCTCAGGTCGGATTTCTTCCAGGTGCGCCAGGTGTCTCAGATGCTTCAGTACAGTGCTCTCAGCGTTCACACTTCATGCGTAAGCGACGAATAAATTATACCCGACAGGATAATTCAAAGTGTTGTTTTGCTCATTATGTCTTCTTTTTTGCAGTGACTGGAATTTTAGAGGCGGAATTGTAGGGCAGCGAGTGTTGGAGAAGGAGGGAGATAAGAAGAAAGTTTAAAGAATGCCTTTGAATGTCACCCTCCTTTCCCCCTCCCGCCTTCTTCTCCCCGCGCATGATTAGTGTGTAGTTTAATAAAAGGATCCTGAATGAAGTTTCGTAGAAAGTGACCGTCTCCCTTACGCCCTCAGTATTATAAAATCAGTTCAACCGTGATCTCTAGTTAGTAATGAATTGGGTCATTTCCAAAAATGCAGTGAGTGGCAACTCTTGAATCACGTACTGGGTAACTTTAGACGTAATTTAGCCGTTTCTGATATAGCTTTGTAAATCTGTAAACCTTATGTGAAAACACAATTTGTTGCAGGCGTTTGTGCTTAAGCATGTATAATATTCTTTGTGATATTATAAACTATCTTTAGCACCGTCAAAATGATGACAGTTAAATGAGGACATCGACACCGTCTTGAAATTAACAGCGATAAAGAACGAAAGCACTATAACACTCCAGACAATCATGTAGTCGCATTTATAGCTCTCATTGCATATTACATATAGAATTTCAAAACGTTGATTTACCTTTTTCACCAGATGTGGGTAAAAGAGTGTGCATGATAAACCCAGGTATCTCTGAAAATGTTGGGTTGGGGGAGATGAATTTGGTTATAAGAAATACCGAAACAGATTAATCTTTAAAGTTATTGTGAGGCTATTGTGATGAATGTGAAATATACCAGAAAATCCGGAGGGCCACTACATGGTTTCAGAAGTGTTAATGCCGTGAAAATGACTCATTTTGCAGGAAATACAGGAATCAGTTCTAATCTTATCACCACCAACTATTGCCACGGCTAATACTACTAGTCTACATCTTCTACTAACTAGCTGCTACCTCTTTAACAGCAGCTATCACCATTTCTGTACTACTAATGCCATCATTGATATAGTTCTTCTCTGCAATTTCAGCTCCCGTGGGAAGTCATCTGAACTTGACAGACACAGTATATTTCTCGCTGCCTGTAGTCTTATATACATCCAAAGTAAAAACAGCGTATCTTTGGTTCTACATACGCAAGCAAGATGTCTGGCGGCCATACGTCACTCTCACTGTTGAGCGGATATTGCCAGAAGCTCAACCCGGCAACAGAATCATAACAAAAACAGTGTTTTCTCAAAAACTGCTCAGAGACAAAGCTTTCGGTTGGAAGCGAATAGATATGAGAGACACACTTCGGCGATGGACGAAGCACCCGATGTCTAACAGAGGTCTGCAGCTGCGAGTTGAAGATGATTCGGGGAATAATTTAATAGTCTTACCTCCATCTCTCGATGTTGACAAAGGCTACGTAAGTATCTGATACCTTTTTTTTTTCTCTCTCTCTTTCTCATTTCTTTCTGTTTCTGTCCTTCACGCTGTCCCTTCATGGTGTGTTTCGACCATTGCCTTTGCAGAGAACAGTGCGTCAAATGGTATGATTGCAGCAGAGGAGCGTAGGGGAAGAGCAGTTTACAGTTTATTATTTTGTAGGCCAATGGCCAGTGAACACTGTCTCAGTACAACAGTAACAATTTGTAACATAATAAAAGTATGTACATTTGCATATAATTATCATAACACTTATCCAGCTTTAACAGAAAAACAGACTAACACCTTCAGATTCAGTAAGAGGACACTTTTCTTCATTTCCAGGGTCCTAATGACTGACACCCATGAACAATATATGAGGCTTTTTGTCATTCTTTTGTTGTTTGTTTAATTGTAGGACTGTATGTTACTGACTTGCGTTTCTTGTCGTAGGACTGTATGTTATTGACGTGCGTTTCTTGTCCTGTCTTTCCCCGAGTCCACTTTTGAGAGACCAGTATATTATGTAATACCGTACTCTTTCGAACTAAATGACCTCTTTAAATCAGTTGACCATATTCTGACATCTCTGACACTTTCGTTTAGGTGATTTATTACTAAGTTGAATGCTGGTTAACCTTGATTGGGCTATATTGCTGTTCCCTCGTTTCCTGAGCTCAGAGCTGAGAGAGATATCGCAAAACATAGTTATAAGAGTAATGTTTCTACTAATGAGATACGTGACAGAACCCTTATTATCACAACAAATAAGTGTGAAGGTCGTTACAGAACTTAACCTCTTCTACGCTAGGCCTTATGATGATTAAATATGAGTCGATTCAAAATGTGTAGTGAAAATATCTACGTACAAGAGGATATCGTCTATCGTCTACACAGTCTGTTTAAGTCATGAGTCGTGAGTATTCTTCACGACGGATTGATGGTGCCAACAGAAATGATATCATCCTTCTTATGAAAGGTATATTGTTGGTACAAGAGCCATCTATACTTGAACTGCTCTGATGGTTCGGGCTACGCTGTAATTTGCATTTCACGTCAGGGAGCTGCGATTTGAACACCAAACATTTTGAAGGAATATTTCACAATATTCTGCGTGGGAACTCATCACTACGCAATGACTAAAATCACGTGAAGGAAAAAAAAGATAATCAGAATCACTCTGTCATAGCTTTTGATTAAGCTGGCCGAAACGAATCCACAGTCTTCTAATCAATCAACTGAACAGTAGCCATACGGGATTAGGATAGGCAGAATTAGGAGTAGGCCATCTAATTCCATTTGCCATTTTGTGCCAGTGAATGTTTTCTTTCCATACAGTCATTCATAAGAGCTTCCGTAAAGGTCAAGACTTATTTCAATAATTTTCAGCTCACAGATAATGCTGTTATACATGTAGGCTAATCAGTTAATTTTCACCTTACACACACACACAGACAAAAGGATGCAAAAAGAGGAATGATAAAGCTGATTTGTTTTCTTTCCACACGGGTTATACACACAAAGCCATATACAACCTATGTGAGTCAGACCTGAAATTTTAGAACCATTTAACAATATTTGAAAAGGATTTACACTCATTTGTGACAGTAGTGGTAGATAAAACCAAGCCTCTCGCCCAAAGGACACCACTTTACTGGACACATTTTTACTGTAGCTGACTCGCACAACTGCTTATATTTTGTTCATTTAGGACTTAGCTGTCTTAAGCATGTATACTCAATATTGCAGGGGCGAAGGGTCCATATAATCAAATAATCACTGATTACCAGCCGAAAATGCCGTTGGTCGACCTTAGTCTTCGTGGCAAGTTAACAAGAACACCACCGCCTCCTATTTATTTGCTCTTTGTCAAGCCCATTCTTTTACCCTGGTTCAGAACCTGATACCCCTCAACTTTTCTCTGCTCTATTCTATTAATATGGATAAAGAAGAACTTGGACACCCCTACAGCCAAATGTGGAGTGGCCTAACCAAAAAAAAACCAAACCAAACTCAACGAAAGCAAGGAAATTTCACCGGCCGGTCAAGAAGTGCTGCTAATCAAGGTCTCTGCTTGATTTGTGGTACTTTCACCTATTGGGGTTTAATGTGATGCGGAGCAAAAATAATACACCGAACGGGACACTATTCTACAGCATTTAGTGAAATTCATTATTATCAAGGGCCTCTTCTTTCGACAATAATTAACACTGTTGCTGACAAGTGACATGCCTTCAGTCACAAGTTTATGACCGCTTGTATTTTTCGCTCAATTTAGAAATGAATCCACACTTAGAGAAAGCCACGGGAACAGTCTTTCCGCACACATACCTCCATTCACAAGCCCAGTGCTGGTGTTGCCAGGTTGCCTATTGTATACTGCAGTGATTCCCAAAATCATTGGTTGGGGAAAGCACCTTGGGGTAGATTAATTTTTATTTTTACGAAGGGAGCTTTCTGACTTTATACAAACAAACTTATTAAATAAACATAAATTCTTCTTGGGAAATAACATGAATACAAAACGGCTTGGAAACGTAATTCAGTTGGCCCCCCTGTTCTCAAGACCCATTTGCAAAAAGGTGGGCTCGGCTTCATGGTGTAGACTGGGCCTGAAAATTACGTTTTCAATAAAATTAGTTTCTTCTCGTTTTAGTTTTGGATATTTGGCTAGATGTGGAAACGGGG
>JAWQUT010000002.1:6409485-6518231 GCA_033807755.1 Ellobium chinense | reverse complement strand
AAAACCAACAAACAAACCAAACCGTCACAACTCTGTGGTGTTTTGAAGGATAACAATGAAGTATGCTGGGAACGATTCCTTCGTTCTTCGTGTATCAAGATATTTATATAAGAAACGACAAAAGTTAAATGTCAGATGTTTTATTATGTTTGTTTTTTTAAAATTAACTTTCACGTTTACATATAATTGTGACACACACAAAAATAAACAACAAAAAAATCAGAGCACAGTCTATCAAAAGAAGACAGTGGGAATGACAGAGTCCAATATGATGTGGCTAAGATGATGTAGAAAGGGCCATGAGGCCGGATGTTCAAGATGATACTGTATAAGTCTAATAACAACTGTGAGTTTAATACGCTCAGTTATTCGCTGAATAATAGTTCTGAGTATATTATTTGACACTGGTGATCATCTTACAATTTTTCGCTGGAATTACAATTTATGGCAAACCATTAGTAGTGGTAAACTGCTCTATTAGCTCAGAATAATGGAAACCACCTGCGTAGGTGGAACCTGCGAGTGTTCACAATTTATCACAATGTAAGATGATTACCAGTGTTCATAGATCAAAGTCCAGCAGGCAAAACAGGTGAGAACGAAAGGAAGGAGGTTGGAGGAAGAACCAGTTATCAAACAGTACAACTTCATGATGTGTACTAAGGCAGTTTAATAACATTGACGATAGCAATAAAAATCATCCCGAATTCAACAAAGTTAGGGAAGAGAAATGGTCACTGCACTTAGAAAAGAACTTTATGATCCTGTAGTGTGACACTTTATCCATTATCATAAAATTTCAGGCGATATCAGTCTTGATAAACTAAGAGACGTAAAGTAGATAGAAAATACCTCAGATAATACTGTTTACATTTAGTTAACTTTTACGAAGTTCACTTCCGGTTTCAGCAAAATGTAGATAGTGGTGTGACTATGTCAATAGATCTCGTTTCCGAAAGTAAAAGATGCACGGGTCAATGGAAGACAGTGTAATAGACCATATCAGTCAGTCATTTTTATCTGACAGTGGAAAAGTAGAAAGCGGAAGTAATGATTGCTGGAATTGTGGTTTATGATGCCCGGATGACTGTGCATGCAAAATAAATGAGAATGGTCAATGATTTAAGAATCCATGGAGGTGATTTTAGTGCAATTATAGTAAACCGTCCTGACTGTCACTGTGCCACTGCCATTCTTGAGACCACTGGCTGTCACAGAGAGACTGCTTAGGGTCAGCACTGGTAAAGATTAGTTAACTATAAATAATGATACTCTAGGAAAAAAAAAATCAACCAAATAAGCATTGTTCACCTTTTTAGGGTAGGGTAGGAAGGAGGAGTGGGAGTAGGTGGGTGGTGGATTTAACTGAACTTTTGAACTCCAATATAAGTCAGCAGTTCATTGTTGGCTACTTTTCTCTTGAGAGGAATCATGGATCAAAATGAGGTGTCAGTATTTTATTTATACATGAAAGTCAGTATGTATACAAGTACAGTCCGAACTCGTAATATTTCAGTGAAATTTCACAACAAGAACATCTCAGTAACTTTACGACTCATGATGAAAAGGTTGAAGGGGTGTATGAATAGAACATTAGTAGTATTGACAGCAGTAGGAGAAGCAGCAGGAGTAGTAGGAGGTGGAGGAGGAGTTGCAGTAGATCTGGTTGTAATGTAGTTAATATCGGCTGCGGTGATAGTTGTGGTGTGAGCAGTGTTGTGTCATCTGGGTGATCAGATAATTTTTTTTGTTTAATTGTGATTAATATTGTTGCATTTATTAATAGAGCTTATTCTCTCTGATGTTGAGAATAATTGTCTAGCTTCTATTCAAAGAAAGAGACTCTAGCGAGTAAGCCACCTGAGCAGACCTAATTTAACCAAGCTAGGAACAAACATGTTATTCTTATTTCTTCTTCAAGCTTGCTGACTCATGTCAGGATGACCTGAATTAAATGTAGTACCAAAGCCATAGAAACTAGCATGAGAGGAGCTTAATTCAAGTTCCTCATTAAAGGCTTTCAAGGCCAGATATTAGAGTGATAAACTTCTTTTTACTATATTATTATATTTAGTAGTATATAGTCTTCTTTGCTTGTCATTCATCAAGGAAGAAACAGCCACAGAAAAGGAGGCTACTATGTAATGCACACAAAAAAAAACAACAAAAAACTGATAGCTTACTCAAAATCCAGCTGAGTGTGAAAATTCGCTCGGATTCACAGGTAACAAACTGCGTCATCCACGTAGAGCGCAATTTATGTCATATATGACTTTCAACAGATACAGATTCATGAATTGATTTTTATCACAGGCCAGAATGTAGGAGGTAAAGAAAAGAAATATTTTAGCGTCGATCTTTTCTCATTTCAGACAAATTCTAATGATAATGTGATATACCTCTCCATTAGTTGTGAATGGAAAACAGAGCTCCGTTCGAAAGTAAAATGTGGGCGTCGGCAGGCCAGTAATCATTGTTTAGCCACGTGAAACGTTTTTCTTTAACTTTCCGGAAAGGCGAATGGTTTTGTACTGAAGTAAACTGAATGAACGGTCCGATATAGATCTAGATAATGGGTCAAAGTTCAGATCTAATTTGACTTAGAAGATTAGTCCTATTGTGAGACATAGAATAAGTTCAGTATCATGTTGCAATTGAGTGACGGATCAAAGACTAGACTCTATGTGTCCATGTCTTTTTTTCTTCCTCCTAACATGTGACAGCACTTCAGTTACATCGTGATGAATACTCCACAAAAGCACTTATTTTCATTCTCATAATGCAACAGTAAATATGATAAACTAGACTTCCCACTTTGGAACCATTTTCATAATTGATATGATTTTTGGTCAGTGGGCTTGAGTAAGTACATGTACACTGTACTGGATTTGGATTAAACATGTGATTAGTGAACCAAGATCAGTGTTGCACGTAGCTTTAAGAAAGTCTTGCAGACAAATGAACCTCTGCATCAGCCCGTATCAAAGGACAGTGTTTAAAAAAAAAGTATCTTTGTTTCTTTTAATATCTGAAGCTGACAATGCCATGTGAAGAGATCATGCGTAAGTTAATGAAAACTGAATCTAAGCCAATGCATGCCTGGTTCCCAGATAATGATTTCTTAGTTTCTAGCACATTAGGAATTAAAAAAAAAACAACAACATTATAATGTGTTCAGTGGAATCATGCAAAATATTGACTTGTTCGAAACCAGCCAACCTATATGGGCTTTTTTAATATTCATTACATTTTGAAGAGATGGCCTCTTTGTTCACGAGCATGAGGACAGAAAAAGAGTGAAACATCGGTCATTGATCCATGTAGAGTCGGCAGTATCGCTTACATTAATTTTGTTCCTGCGGAATGCGCGCTGTTCTGCAACACTTCATTATTGACAAAAAACGAGTTTTTGGCGTTATTTTTAGACTGTTTTAATTTTGCTTTTTTTAAAAAAAATTAGGAGTAAAAGAATAAAAAGGAAAAGGGAGGGAAGGGGGGAGTCATAGGCATGGAAAGTTCATTGCTGTTGTCATGTAATGAAATTGGACTGAATCAGCCCTGATCGATTGAATGATTGGCAGCCTGACGGGGTCATTATTTGAAAGTGTGGTGCTCACGTAAATGAACATTATTAAGCCGATGTCAGCGTGACCACGGCTGAACGTGGGACGTAAGGGGAGATGTCAAAACTACGTCACGTTCCAGTCGCAGTGCCGATTTATGAGGCAACACCACGCAAAGCCAATGGAAACTAGATCTGCTAGGCTATATTTTGTTACAATGCAACTAATTTTTATTATATTTTGAAAGATACCCCAAAATACAGACAATTAATGCATTGATGTGCGCAGTGTCCTGATAGGCTAGGAAAAAGAATTATTTGATCACGGTGTGGAAATAATTGCTGTTATAACGGCGCACCTTAGAAGAGCGCTTTTGACGTCATAATTTTAAGTCTGGGTGAACTAACGGATGCTTCCAAAAGATGACTGCTTTTTGCTTGTTGTCAAAAAGCCTTGAATTCATTGTTGTGTCGACGCTTCGTCTGATTATTTTCTAATGATCGAATTAAGAACATTTCTAAAACTTCTTGACCGTAACCAAATCTTAGTTTTAAGTACACCCTTTATACCACCAGTGTATGGCGTTAATTAAATTGAAGATAAACAAAAAAAAATAGTCAACAAGATGTGGGGTATGAAAGAGTGAGGAAATGGAAAAGAGAGATGACCTAGGAAAGGTGACAACTAAAGCGAACAAAATGTCGTGGTTTTAAAACTGCGTGGTTTATAATAGCTTGAGAAATATTTCTTTCTTAAAATGCGCGAATAAAAGAAAGTCTTAAACCTAGGCGTCTAGGCAGAGTGAAAGAGAAAATCCAAACAAAATGAAGTTAAATTATTATTCCGGAGCACGATGAAGCAGAAAGCGTAGAAAAAGTTCTAATCATATCCTTTGTACCGATAATTCGCGCCGCTCTTACGAAACGACAACAATCTGCGCTGAGAAAAGTTTTGGCGAGGTCAAGGATTTAAAAAAAACAGGGAGCTTTTTTTTTTTTTCGTTTCCCTGATACCACTGCTACCTTCTTTGTTTTTTAGTTCCACCGTTTCCAGTATCGCATTTAATAGTTCGTAACGACTACAATTTATAAAGAGGGAGCAGGAGGGAAAATCCTGATAATAAAATTTTAATTTCACCCTAAATGGTGCCATCATGTTATTAGCCTGAACAGTCGGAGAAAAGACCCAGTTTGAAACACAAGGTTAACTGTACGAGATAGGGGTGTTTTGTTACGTTTGATAGCCCGTGTGACATTAACGAAAGTTGAATTGGAAAGAAATACAGGCGTGACATTTTCAAAATCTGTGATGGGATATTTCTACAGGAGCGATACTTGTAATTAGGAGTTTTTTATTTGGTGGGTTCACTGTTTGTTTCTCCTTCAAATGATATATACCAGAATCATGTTTATATCATCGACGTTGAACGAGGTTTTCTCAGCCATTGTAAATTACGGCGGGCAAGTCAGAATCTGAGAAATTAAGCAATTTCAGTGTGTGAATACCCAAGGGCAGGGAGCGGGGAGAGAGGAATAGGAGCCGTTTCATTGAAACATTACGGGGCTGATTTGATGGAATTCGATATAGTTTAATATAGTTTAAAGAATAATATCTGTTAGATAAATAGGAGAGAGCAAGGGCGAAGACTGACCCCCTTGACAGGATAATCATTGTCAGAGACTCCAGATTAGACATAGTGGATAGACTTATGCTAAACATAAGCATCCAGATTGGCATTAAAATAAATACTTAGAAACTAGCTACGTTTTGACGTTAAATGGACAATTGGAATAAGCCTAATGCACATATTCACTCTCCCGTCGTTTAATGCGAAGAACAAAACAAAAGCTGGCAAAACAATTCATGTCCCTTGTTGATTTTGCGGCGAATCCCGAGTTATATAAGCTTGTAATTAAAGGTGTCTTTTTCACAAATGTATGTGTTTCCGAACTTATGAACCCTTTAAGAACCTGATTTTTATAGATTTTGACGTCACAGAGCCCGTCGTAGATTGTATTGTAGTAGCCTGGTTCCCATTATGTTTGTTCCCCTAAGCGGTTAACCCAAGTTTGGTACTGTCAGTTCCGCCAGGTGTCTAAGGGATTGTCGCTCACACATTGGTTTGTTCACATGCTTTCCGCATCCCTGGCTGCTCTCTATTAAGAGAGAGAGAGAGAGATCGCATCCCAGCATACGCAGAGCATACATGTAAACAAATCAACGTGTAAGCGACAGTGCCTTGCTCACGTAACATAATTGAAAATACAGCTGTACCTTGTGAATGAAGACTACATATCGAATTTGTTTGAAAATGCCCTTTGCCGCCAGTGAACTCTCTCTCTCTCTCTCTCTCTCTCTCTCTCTCTCTCTCTCTCTCTCTCTCTCATATTCTCTACCTGAATATCTTACTCCCCTTCATTAATAGTGTCCATGTTCTTTCTGTCTACAGGAACCCTGGCTTGACACCAAAATTGTGGAGCCGCGGTCCAACAGCCGGCATAGGCGTAGTGACGCTTTAGTGTGTGAGAGCAACGCCACCGAATCTCGGTGTTGTCGGTACCCACTGTACGTGGCTTTCGCAGAATTTGGTTGGGACTGGATCATCGCTCCGACTCACGTGAAGGCCGACTACTGCTCTGGGGAATGCCGAATGACCATGCAAGATAATACACCGCACAGCTGGGTTTACCAACAGATGCCCAACAATGGGGGAGCATGCTGCATCCCTACAAAGATGTCACCGCTGCCCTTGCTCTATTTTGATGAGTCCATGAACATTTTATACCAAATCTTGCAGGATATGAAAGTGGATAAATGTGGCTGTGCCTGATATGGGGGTTGTGGATTTGAGCACTATGTGATGTGTGCGCATGCATGCGTATGCGAGCGTGTATATGTTGCTTTGTACTGTTTGTGAAATTTGAGGAATGTATCAGCGACTCAAGCGTGTAAATGGCAGGTTTAGCGAATGCTGTCTGCATGAAGTTTATTGGTAAGCTCGCATAGGGAGGAGACATGTGCATGTACTTACTTATTAGCACAAGAAAAATGGCTTTCATTTGAGGGGAACTCTCAGAAAGTAAAAGAGAACGAGAGAAAGAGAATGAGATGAAAAGAGAAAGAGAAAAACAGAGAGAATGAGAGGAAGAGAGAGAGAGAGAGAGAGAGAGAGAGAGAGAGAGAGAGAGAGAGCTGGAAAGCGAGAGGGATGTGCAACACAATGTACATTCTTATTTACTTTTATGTTGAAACATGTGTTATTACAATATTATTATTGTTGACCTAGTCATCATACTCGACCACTGTGTGATACCGTGCAACGACGGACAGCCTTGACCTTCATTTTCTTATCCCGCCTCCTGCATGGAAAAAAAAAACCATAAGCCACCGATGCCTTGTCCATTGATTAAAAGTAAGACTCTGAAGCTAGAATATGATGGGCCGTAAAATTCAAGGTCCCTGACAAAGGCTATCTGTGCAATAGAAAACTGCATTTACACAGAACTTGTTATCCTTTCCGCCAATCAGCGTGCGTAAATTCGGATGAGTGTCAACTCTTGACTCTTTTTTTTTTTTTTCACGCAGTTTGCAAGACTTTCCGGCGTCCGACCCCTGTCTTTGATTATCAACGTAGGCCCATTGCTGAGTTCAATTATATTGTCCCTAAAACATGCATAAACCTAAATTTTGACTGACAAGATACTTAGGCTGCCTGACACTGGCAAAGCATAATATCTGACTGTTTGGCTTCCTCCATGGGCAGTGTTCCGGGACTCCTACCTAGTGCTTGCTATAGACTAGGGTTTAGGGGCACTCATTGAGAGAGTCGCTAGACAATGATAATGCCTAGGGACTGTCCCAAGGTCGCTTTTTTTTTCCTCCACCCCTATCGCTAACTCAAACGCGAAGTAGGAAAGTCCCAGGGACACTGCCTACAAAATTTTCCGGACTTCGGGTTCAGTTCGAGTTTCATGTGCAAAAACGCAAGCTTTCATTACGACACCAGGACGTATCAGATGATGGTTGTGGATACAATTCCTTTGTTCTATTATGCCAATCTTTATTATTTCATTACTACAACGACGACGAACAGTGTGTAAATAAGCTCATGCGACTGTCCTGAATTCAATCGTGTACGGGACGCTTATCATGTTTTCACTCACCATTTCATTAGTCTTAGTTCATTTCATTCATAGTTGAAAATGATAACGCACGCATACTAGGCTGACCTTTGCACTGGACAAAGTATCGATTGCACGCCAACTGTGTTATTGTGTGATGTCAATACACTTGTATACGACCATCTCCGCCCCGACATATTATTAACGCGAAAGACTGATTTTTTTTTTGACTCGCAGAGTTTATGGCGCATTATTATCAGCGTGAGTATGTACTATTTTTGCCTTAAATGATATTCTTTTGAAGGCATATGCTGCATTTTACCTTATTATATACAACATAAGGGCCCTCTTAAACCAAGGTATATTTTCATCATTCAAAGCATTGTAACTATGTATTCTATTTGTGATTAGAAAATGGCACAGTGCATGAGTTATCACTAAATTTGTATTCCCTTCTTCCAAAACAAATTATTGTACGATGTCCATTCGTTATGATAGGCAAGAGGTATGGCGGTTCTTTATTCATACGAATATAAGTGGCTCCGTTTGTATTTCCGTGTTCGGTGTTGAGATTGGTCATTATTTATCTTAATTTGTAACTGTGATTTCTTCTTCAGTTTGGTTTCGTTTGTCCTCCATCGCGCCGATACATGGAATCACGGTATTGTTTTCACGAATGTAGGGCTTATATAATCAGTAACTTTGCTTTATTCGAATATAGAGAATAATATTACCAATAGAATGACATTTTGGCTTTACCTGTCCAGCTAAAACGTGTTGGACTACTAGGAATGGGAGGATCAGTGGACGGAGTGGGCTGGCAGATGGTACCAAGTCACAATTTTCTGAATACTTGGTTACATATCGAACTCGTGGAGCAATTATATAGACCATTTTGGACACATAGCTCACAACAGAGCACTTAACTCACAGCACTGTCAAAGGCTTAGCGTTTTATGTGTAGAATTTACAGATTCGGGGAAATTTCATATACATCCTTCCTATTCGAAAGAACGGTGTCCTTATGTGAAGATTTAATATAATAAAATAACCACAGTATACCTCGATATAAAGTACATCTTGATGCAGTGCATTGAAAATTTATATTGATTATTGAGGTATACTCAATATCGAGGTCCACCAGCATAATGAAATGGTAGAATGGAAAGGAATCAGTGCATGTGAAATTCATACTTACTAAAAAGATTTACTTATTAAATGAGTACATGTACGTAATGACGAGGTTCCACTGTATGTTTGTTGAAGGAAGAAAATTTCCAGTTGGTTAAAAGAACGAGAGAAGCTGGGGACCAAAATCTTTGTATTAAAAGTCAGAAGAAACGGCCAGTCACTCTTTTCAGAACAGGTCGAAGTTCTCTCTGGAATGTGTTGGACAGTATTGCCAAATATGGCTATGTTTCGGGGTTCCATGGTGATGTTTTTTAACATCATGACCCCCGGCTCCTTTTTGGCTATTTTCAGTGTGTTACATATTTAATGAATTTCCAAACAATTTCTGATCATTTCTGCTTGAATTTTGCATGCACTTTTCTTTGAAAGCCTGGATAAGGTGAACATCAAAGGCACATTTCGAGACATGAGACACTGATCAGTAATTTCTTATTTTTATAGAAATGTCTAGTTTAAGGAGGCCTTTTTAGCGCTTTTTTAAGTTTGGTCTAACTTCATAATAGAAATTTGAACCGGCAACACAGGTACCGGACGTGATCAAGCTTTGCAGCGTTTAGAATACATGCCGGTGAGACATATGGATCCGCTGTGGGTGGTGATTGTGAGCGGAAGTTTATGGCAAGTTAATAATGTTGAAACAACCAACAGTCAAGGTTTAAATGGTAATAAAATGCGGTGGGATTTGCTGTTGTTTTGACACCTCTTTTCCTTGTCGGCCTTCTGCGTGCGTTTGGGAGAGAGAAGAGAGAGAGAGAGAGACGATTTTCCTGCAGCTTTAGATACAGACATTTTACGTGTCTTAGAATAGTCACTGGAAGAATCACATTTGTTCAATGTTAAGTCTGTTGAAATAATCGCTGACTTTTTTTTCCTAACAGAAGGTTTATCCACTGAAACAGACAGAAAAAAATCCTGACTTTTATATGCTGTTGTATTCTTGTTTTTGTTTGTTTTGAATTGGCATGACTGAGAAATGGCAAACATTATTCCTCGCTTCATTCGGTTGCAACGCTCTGTACTTATTCTTTTGTTTTCTTCTGACCTACCAGACATTTATTTGTATAGCTCCCTCAAGCCTGGAATGAACGGATTATTTTCAGTAATCAATTATTTAAGCAAACATGTATAAATCATCATACTGTATTTCTTTGCAATAAAGGGAAAAATCGCGCAATACCTTTACACGCTTAATTTTATTTAGAGGAACGGGCTGTCACAGTGCCTGGTTGGGAGCATCCGTCGATCAACTTAACTCACACGCGCTGTCATGGTAAAAGCTGAAACAGACCACCACAGTAGAGTGACCGTGCACTTGTTTGCCGGATGTTCTAACCGCAGGTGCTAATCTGATGAAGATTGACATAAGCTTTAGCAACTCAGCGAACCGATGCTCTACTAAGCAACGTTTCAGTTGGAGGAGATAACATTGCTACATGGGCTTTCACTAACGGTTATAATTAATAAACTTTCCGCTGCAATTTTTAGGGGCCATCAACTCATATTATGAACGGAATGTCATAAGCTGTACTCTGATTCCTAGCCTTCCTTGATTTTGGGGAGGGGGTCGAGAGAAACAGTTCACACAATAGCAACAGGGTGGACTATTACAAGGTGTATGTCTATTTTGTTCTTGTGGATCCTTCCCATCTTGGTGAAGTTTTGTAATGCACTGTGATACCGAAGTGTATAGGCTTACTATGTGTGCCATTTTCATCGCGACAGCATCAGCAAGGCTGATGGCAAACACTGCATGTTGGAAATAATGACACAAACAGAAGACATGCCAAGTAAACCAAAATAATTAAAATGCATTTTAACATGTATACCATTGTAAATGTCCATTTTCTTTGCGACCACCCCCTCCTTATTCATTTTTGATGAAATATCAGAAATACTCGCTTATTTCTGATTTATGTGTGTGCGTGTGCGCCTACGTGTATACGTGCGTGTGTATGCGTGCATGTGTGCTTGCGTGCGTGAATGCGTTTGCATGTGTTTTTGAAACACGTCGCTGCCACATATTTAGCTTGGTCTTACACAGAGATTCTCTGTTCGGCTCCGTTTGGAATTTCATTTGGTTGGGCAAAAGTGGATAAGTAACAGGTTACATTCTGGCCGACTTAATCAACCAGGAAATGGCCTGATTTATGTTTACATGGATGATCGCATTTATCTCGTCCAGGAACACAGAAGACTATTTGACCAGTTTCATTTACTCGTCCTCTTCAACAAGAAAATAGCGTAACTTAGGTGAAACGTATATAAATAAATTAAAAAAAATTGTATAAATGAAAAAACAGTAGAGCACAGATAATTCGAATCTGGACCATCTCATCTTGTTCGAGTTTGTCGAATTTCGAGGATCAGGCGAAGCAGTATTATAGAGTAATTAATTCGGTTTTTAAAAGTTTGTTCGAAGGTACCGTATTCGCTTACATTATTGTGTTTGAGGTATGCTCAACTGTAATCGTATCCACAGAAAATATTGCATTGGACATTTTTTGTTATCAACTTTATTAGCAATGTCCAAATGAAGAGTCAGTGTCAGAAAAGAAATTATTGTGTCCACCTGATACAGTGTGGTTTCAGTGCAGTGCAATCAGATAGTTAAATAATCACTCATATTCAGTATTCTGGAAATTGGATATTCCAGTTATTAGGCTATTCTGTATAATATATCTAAGCTGTCCTTTAGGCGTTGTTCCTGTGTGCGGATTTTTTTTTTTAGGTGTGGCTGTTTAGGGTGCGAATTTAATCCCTCTGATGTTGATGTCATGTATTCTATAATAGAGGGATGCATTTGCACACGGCACGCGATCTTTTCTGCCAATTAGTGTGCGTGAGATCGAGGGTGTGTCAGCTTATCGACCTTTGCTTATGAAATTTGCTGGACTTTTGGGGTTCGGTCCGTGTCCCTAGCATCAGCGCAGGTCCTTGGGTGAATCTCATGATAATGACCTTAAATCATACGTAAAACTAAATCCAACAGCATACTCAGGGCGTGACACTGGCACTGCTCAACACCAGACTGGTTTCTTTCATGGACAATATTTTGGGATCCTCCCATCTAGTGCTTGGTTTAAGATTAGGGTCAGGATTAGGAAAGAGAGAGCACACTTGAGAGAACTGCTAGACCATGATAACGTCTAGGAACTGTCCCAAGTTTCCTTTTTCTTTCATACTTACCCCCAACTCTGTGTTCTGAAATATTGCCTGTGCAGTTTGGTGGAGTTCTCGGTTCATCAAAAGTCCAATGCAGTGTCGTGTGCAAAATTGCAATCATCTATTCTAATCTATCATTCTGTGACGTATATATGTAACATTTTCATGTACATGATGCAAAACACAGGGTGAAGAAGCATAGTATTTCTTCCTCCACTTTCTCATTGTTATTATACTATTTCAAATACTGACATGTCTATTAATAATATGTTTCATGATTTTTGACATGTTTTGACGACTGCATATTTTGTAGTTTGCTGTTTAAAAACACGCCGACCTTGGCATAGAGGACTTGCCGTGTGAAAAAAACACTATCCCACAGTGCTTTCTCAAGATACCAACACACCCACATTCGCTGTCATGAAAACCGGAAGTACTGAGTCCAAATTTAAGCCAGGGACAGTATGATAATAGTAATCGTAATAACAATAACAATAATAATAACAACAACAGTAAAGATGATAATGTTTTATTTGGAAACAACCTCTATGCAAAGGTGGTTCCACTGTTTGGGGCTACCAGCGAAACACTCGACATACAATAAAATTCTAATACTCCATGATAGCTATTTGCACATAGAGAGAAACAATATTTACATTTCTTTTTCATTTGACAAGCCTTTTTTTTTAAAATAAGATCTCCACCTTGCACATCCTTTCACAATATTATTCTGCAACAGTTACGTATGAACTTTTTTGTAAGGCCATTAAATTGACCCATACAAATAATAATACAAGGATAAATTGGTAACAGCGACGAATGTCGGAGGCCATCGACCGAACGAAGCTTGGGAGCTAATGGCCTCTTCATTTGCCGTTATGAAAATCGGGCTTGAAATACCAACCAAGTTCACATAGGTACTAGGACTAAATATTCTTGAAAAAGGATTTGCGGTATGTTTTCTATTGTATCAATTTTAAGCCAATAACCTACCAGTCTGGTAGTCATGGAGACAAAATGAAATCTCCAGATGGCGTCTTTCGTACATATTATGCCCTGAGGTTCCACTTAATGTGCCATCAACATGGCTTGTAGATGTATATGTAACATTACTTGAGGAAAAAAAAAAAGAGATGATAGACTACAGCCGCAGTGTCTGATGTCCAGTGATACTCCTTTTTTAAAAAAAAGATTAAATCGTCAAACTGTATGTGGCATTCACGGAGATATTCAATGCTACCTACAGTCTCGATGCTTTTAATCGTAACTTGAAGTCTGAAAACATCTCTTGAGTCTCGTTCAAAACTTAACCTGTGTAGTCTTTGTTCATATATCACTGTTTACACTGAGTCTGAAGTAACCACTACTATAATAGTCGCTTGGTTCTGTTTTGTAGTTCGTGACTCCATTAGCAAACTCTCATGCAATACCAAGTGTAGCCTTAGCATTCAAAAGCACTGGGAAAGACAGGGTCTGTTTCCATCGGCTTTCATAGGCAGCCGACCATTTTGCACTGATTAATTAGACTCACAGACACTGAAGGAGCATTTAAATGAATAGTTTCGTGTATAAGTCGAATCACCAATCCACAAGCAAAAGGTCAGACTATCGTTACATAGTGGATCTAATCATCGGTAGACTGTAACAAGATAAGTACCGTACCCTAGTATTATAGTAATGTGCATTGAGTGAAAATTTAATAACGATTGAGAAGTGCTTCTGGCTCGTGAATAGCACAGGATAAAACCTAGAGTCTTGGGAGGAGACTTTTTATGCTAGTCTCATTAAAGTTTCATTTCCAAAGGCTAACAAAGGGCACACACAGTACATATGAAAACGTATGTCTTGATATTACAAAATCAGCAAGCTACCTGTCATTGCACCAAGCAGTAGAAAATCAGTGACGTCTCTGAATCGCATGATTTGGGAACCCCTGGGTCCTGTAACTAATCACACCTTTTCCTGCAGCGTCAGACACTTTTTTGTTACTTCGGTCTTCGGTTCATTCGTCTTTTAGTTTTGGCTGCTTTCGACACTAAAATATAATGTCATAGACCTTGTAGACGTTTCCCAAGTTTGGAAATCGGAATCGCCGTGAGCATCAACTTAAGTATATGAACAGCATCATCCTGTCATTTTAAGTGTGTAGGGATTTAGAACGTGGTCAAAATCTTAAATAAAACTTGGTATTCCCTTAAAACGTTTTCGGGGCTGTTAATGTCGCGGACGTACATGAAAGAGTGGAATTATCCTAGTGCTAAGAGTGTATGCCAGTAATGAACCCGAGTATAAATCGGAGAGTACGTGCTTACAGGATGGCATGTTCGGAAGGGCAGTAAAAGCTCTGTGATCTACACACCATGACCTGCTCATAGTTACAAGCAAAACTCTGGGCTCAAGGTTTAGGTCACCTTCGCCCCGAATCCGAACGAGATAGATAAAAAAAAAGGCGCGACCCCGTGGCAGTTTACTGGGTCAGTTTGCCAGAAGAGCAGATGAAATAACAATAAAAGAGAGAAGTTATTTGATTAATGAGGGCGACGGCTGCTCGCCCTGTCCAACGTGCGGCGTGGCGGGTGCGCTGCAGGATTTATCCAAACCTCAGAACCGTAACTGTAGTGCCCCACCCCCTCCCAAACTTCCTGCACGCTAGTCTACGTGTATGCGCAGGAGAAGTGGAGAAGTTAATCAGTGGAATGCAATAATGGAAGCATCGCTCGCGTCGAGAAATCCATAAACTTAACATAATAAAAAATGTTAGTTACGATCTTGCCTTTGGCCAAGGAAATCTTATTGTGTGAAATACTGTACTGTGTATTTATAATAGGATCGCACACATCCTAGCTGTTCCCAACTCAAGCGTGTTAGTGGGCATAAAACGCTTCAAGAATTTCGAAAGTAGGGACGAGGGGAAAGATTCCTTACGGGAAGTCAAGCATGATTGGGGGGCCCAGTTCGACCTTTCGTGCAATAGAGTCAAACTGAAGATTTCCTTTTCTCTTTCATAAAGATTATAAATTTTATGTATCTTACCTAGGTTAGAGGATGCAACTCTCTTAATGGCGAATGGCCGTTGCAAAGTGTGAGTTGCTTTGCTGGGTCAGTTTACAAACGTTAGTTCATGAACATTCGAGTCGTGTCAGCGTGGCGTTCGTTGAGAACATGCATGTTCCATAAATTCGACAGCGAATAATTATTACCATAATAATAAATGTGGTCTACTATATTATTATCTGGTGTTTTCACGTCAGATGGACTGGGCTCACAGACCTTTCACGAATATAACAATGCACAGCGAGTCGTATGTTTCCTTTCACTGACGCCTGCAGGAGGGATCTGTTGTTTAGTTCAGAAATATACGTAGTTCTACATGCATTTTTTCTCTTACTCTGTTCTTAAGTGAGAGCCAAGCACAGTGTTCCAGTGTAGTGTGCTTGACACTCAATTCACGTTACATCAGGTTTTGCAGTTGATTATGTAGCGAGTAACCCCAAGGGTTGCTACATTCCCAACTGTGAACCGTCCATTCTTTTGCCAGATGTCGATGGGAAATTAAGTTGCAATCACTAATGAATATATTAACAATTTGTTTATTTGGATACTCCTTCAGGTAGTTCCATCGAACTAGGCCAGCTGATACCCTCCTTTCATTTACTTCGCAGCTTTCTTTTCCAATCACCACGCTCATTTACCAATAAATATAAACATTCAGCAATTTACACCGTCAAATGTAAATCTTAGGCCATGGCAAATACATGATTGTTTGTCGCAGATGGCTGATTCGGAAAGATTAATTATTGTGAATTGAGTGTGCATGTTGGGGAGGTTAGTTCCTGTCCCCTTTACCGTACCTGATAAGAATTCCTTTGGCCGAGACAAGGAAGGAAAATCTCTTCCGGCGACTGGAGATAACTGATCACAAGGCGTTGTTCAATGCTGTGCAGACGATTGTTTCGATTCAGATTGGGACCTGTCCGTTTGCGATCTACATTATTAGATCCAGGCTACATGTTCATGTAATTAGGACAGCCAGCTACCATCTCTGGCAGCCTGAGTAACATCTTATAGACACTGAAACCAGCTACATTTTATAGGTCAGTGTGCTAAAAATTAACCCAAGTGTGTACGTCACCCGCGTTTTAGATATGTCCACGCGTTTCCAACAGACAAGGCTCCAAACATCATTACCAAAATAATATATGGGCTAAATCGGCACTTTGATGGACCAGTGTGGTAAAATAATTTTAACCACCGTCTAGACAATGACGAAACTGTTAGCGGCTATGATCATATTTCGGTTTTCTATTACATGACAACATTAGAAACTCTAGTTTCTCATGGTCATTATTCTCAGAGAACCGTGGGGGAAAATTCTTACGATTTTTAGGAGGCTAAAAAAAATTCCACATGGGCAACTTGGTCCATGCCATTATCAGTTTGTTGACAGCTCACTGCACTAGGACACAGTTTATTGTGGAAGCTGATGAGACCGAAATTAAGGTGACTATTTAGAATTAAGATCATTCACAAATATTGATAAACTTGCAAATTAATACATATTTCGGGTATGAATATTCTTTTTTTTCTAAATTTCAGTCTGTGCTAGATTTGCCCATCTAAGAGTACTTACTTCACGACATTTTATTTTACATTTACTAGGACATATGAATAAGTCTCGCTGCTCAAGAGAACAAGAAGTACATGCGAAAGTGATGGATAGAATGTTTATAATGGATGATATTTTTTTCCCCCACAACGAGAGTGTTTCCGGAAAATAAATAAAGAAAACGGACACATTAAGTGTGCCCGCCATTGTATGACGTCTTTCAGTTCAGGCGACTTTTAAATCGTCTAGTGTTAGTATCTTTGTCTTAGGCTGATGTCAAGTTTGATTCACTGGCTTAACGTCAAACTACTGCACTCCATCTAGGCGTCTCCTTTCCCCCTACTCCCTCTCCAGTGCAGGAAAATATGAGTGAACATAACTTGGCAGACATTTATTTTTGTCAGGAAAGCGCTATTGCAAAAGCATTCATTATCGCGCTTAACAGAAAACCGCACGCGGCCCTAAGCATTACGGCGCGTGACAGTTAAATAACGTTTCACGATTACGCATCCTGAAGGAAGTGTCAAGTATTCCGTAAACGGCACGCGAACATTTATATATTACGATGATTCTGAAAAATATATTAGTCAGTAAGAATATCCCAAAGCGCATCACATCCAAGGGTTTTATGAAGACAGCAATGGCTTTTATGGGCCTTTAGAACTCCCCAATATTAAATCCTATGAGACCGACCTCTTCGCCGAAGAGAGATTTTACACTATACAGTGGTTCTCAGACTTTGCTGTCTATAACCCTAAATTCATAATGATGAATCTAAAATGAATAATTTAAAATTACGTGGTACAGTTCTGCCGTTTTATGACAAAAGGAAGGAAGCGCCATCGGGAAAGTTTTGAGAAAATCGCAGAAATGTTTTTCAAACTTTAAACTCGCCTTTATAATTGTTTATAATTAACACTGGCGCTTAGTGTCCTTTATGGTTCCCTAACTTCGTTATTTATTGAGATATCGTGATGGGGCCTAGATAGAAATGTGCGTCATCATCTGGGGATTCCAAAACTATAAATACAGTAACTCAATTTGACCTACTTTGGCGCGTTCGTCCTTTTGTCATAAAACGGCAGAGTTGAACCTGGTAAGAACAATATTATGATTTAACATACAGTACTCTATTCGAAAGTCCAATTTTTTTTGCTTATTATGAAAAGCACCCTGGATAACACAACTTCTAATAACACACCGTCAGTGACTTGGCATAAAGAATGGTTGTATTTTAGGAATTTTACTGAGATTCTATATAAAGAGATTGTACACAGCAACAACAATAAAATGCTAGAATGTAGACCGGCGTGTATTTCTGTTCCCTACAATGCTGTCATGGCTGGCATTGATTGCCTTCAGATGCCAAAGTTTGAAGTGATAGAAATTCCGGCCACGATTATGACTCGTATTCTTAAAATGTTGTAGAAGTTTGGTTGCGAAAAGTGAGCAAGGGAACCAGGATCATGAATTCACAATCCTCTCTCTCTCTCTCTCTCTCTCTCAAATGCAAACTTATCAAAGATATCAGGATACTCAAAGCTAAGTAGTTTATAAATTTCACTTGGCGATTACGACTCACGTTCACCATACCGTAGGAGCTCCTTGAACTGTCAGAATATCAGTTAAATGTTAATAGTAGTCTTGGGGTGTATCCAGTAACTTCAAAGTCATAAAACCCCCTTCCCCACAACCAAAGATGAAAAGGAATTGCAAGTAAGTCCTGGCTCAGTCAGCTGATATCTAAGGGTGTTTTGGTATCTTAGAGCCGACATATACCTTTCTACTGAGGGTATGCAAAGTGTGTTCCACCAGTTCTCCTCAACAAACAAGACAATGGCTAAATCATGCCACCAGCCTTATTTTATTATGAAATGATACTGATTGTGCGAATTTGTGCATTATATATGTAACTGAATTATTCTATTTATCTCATGACACAGTTTAAGAGTCAGTGTGACCAAACTGTTAATTAAACAATGAATCACAAATCTGAATGTGCATTTAATTATTTACAATGCTAAGAAGCGTTTTATGTCCAAAGGTGTTGCGCTAATATAAGAAACACAGTACAGCCCATAAATCTTAAGATAAAAGTGACTGAAATGTTCAATGTTTCTTGTTGTGGAAGTCAGGGCATGTTTTATGCTCTACATGATGGTCATTGTTTTGGTGTTCACGTTGTTTGTGATGGTGAATAAAAGATCAACTCAAGCAATCAGCATGTCATTTGTTTACTTTATAATGGTCTCTTATAAGCCTCTCTCTCTCTCTCTTACTATCTTCCTATATCGCTTCCTTTCACACCATCTCTCTGTCTGTCTGTCTGTCTCACTCACTTTCGCTCTCCTCCCCCTCTCGTCCCCATTTTTGTCTGGCCAATAAAGCCGTCAGAGCCAGATAAATGAGTTCTTAAAAGGAGCAAAATTATATACGAGGTCTGTCTCAGAATAAAGTTTCCCTCCTCTATAAATTCAAAAGTACGCAACCTACAGCCACCAAATTTTGTGACGTGATGACGTCATATCTAAGAAATCTCGATGCCAAATTTCAAGTGCTTTGGTGAACGTGTCATAGAGTTGTGACGTGTCACTTCTGGTGTACTTGTGCACTTTGTCCAAGGTAAATCCGAGGAAAATGGCAGAGCAAAACATTGCTGCAACCTTCTCACGCTACGATGTCCGAGTTGTGATCAAATTTACAACTCTTCTCGGCAAGTCTGCTGTGGAAACACATGGTGATCATTGCCAAGTTATGGGGAATAGTGCCCCATCAATTCAAACAGTAAGAAAATGGATCAGGGAGGTTGAAGGTGGGAGGTCTGACATGAGAGATGAAGAGCACACTGGGAGGCCCCCTGTCATCATTTGTGGCGACAGTGTTGCGAGAACAAAAGCTGTTGAGGAGGAAGATACGAGAAGAACAAGCAGGGAAATAAGTGAATTAGTTGGTCTGTCCAATGCAACAGTTCACCGAATATTGACCAACGATCTTGGCAAGAAAAAAGTCTTCGCAAAGTGGGTGCCCCACTTGTTGACACCCGAGCAGAAACAAGCCCGTGTTCAAGCGGCTCGGCACTTTTTGACCCGTGTTGAGCAAGAGGGTTTACAGTTTATCAGTAAAATCGTCACTGGAGCACTGGAGATGAAACTTGGGTGTACTCATTTGATCCCGAGTTGAAAAGACAGTCGGCTCAATGGCTTGATTCGGATGCGACGAGGCCACAGAAAGCCCGCAGAAAACAAGGGGAGAGAAAGGTGATGCACATTGTTTTTTTCGACATGAGTGGCATCATACTGAGCTGGCCAGTCCCACTTGGCGTAACTGTCAATGGTGACTACTACAGGGTCGTCCTCAAAGACAAACAGACTAGCAATACGGAAAAAGACCCTCCTTGCTCGAAGGAGAAGGCGTCATCCTACATCACGATATGGCGCCTGTTCACAAGTCCAGAGTTGTGAACGAGCTTCTCGATGGCTACTCGTGGAAATTATTGGAACACCCGCCCTATTTGCCCCATGCGATTTCTACCTCTTCCCCAAGGTGAAAGAAATGCTGCGAGTGCGAGGTCGTCGATTTGAGGACGAGGACCAGATTCAAGAGGCTATGAGAAAAGGACTCATGGCCTTGGACAAGCGGTCATTGGTCACTGTCTTTGACCGCTGGGTACATCGAATGGAGAAATGTCTGGAACTTGATGGTTCTTATGTTGAATAGGTATTTGAATAAACGTTCAGTTGATACCAAAAATAAGGGTATTTATAATTATATGTGAGGACAGCATGACAGGGAAACTTTATTCTGAGACAGACCTCGTAGCTTCATTAATTTGAAATGAATTTCTGTGAATTAGTTGGACTGGCCCCCACAGAAATATTAGTTTGATGCATGAAAGTGAAACGGTAATCCAATGGACGATTGTTACTTTTTGCCTGAATGTGTAGGACTGGACTAGATCTACAGACTTTTCAGAAGTGTGAAAAAACACTTGTCAGATGTGACAACACAGAGTAGAACTTATCAGTAACAGGGACGGTTGTAACCAGAACTCGGCTGTATAGGACACAAATTTAGTTCCCCTTTCTCCCATTTTTTTGTTTATTCAAAACAGCCCTCTCACAATGTGACTAAATGATCGAAACGCTGGCTAATATAATTACATGATCTAAGAACTCCTTGCGTGAACTTACACAGTCAATTCCTCACTCATTCGTAAGACTTATCACATAACAAAATGCTGTTATTTCTAAATAAAAGTTGCTAAGGAATCGCAGCTTCTTTTAATCCCAACATTTACCATTTTCCCGAGAAGTTGCAATGAAGCGAAAACCTTAGAGATGCATTCAGAAAGTACTGCTACCGCTGAAAATTTGAAAGAGACAATGCAGAATCGACTTGGTGATTTTAAACTCCACCAGATCAGGCGGGCTGTGTTCTTGGCACACATATTTACACTGAGGATCACTAAGAATACGTTTCATATTACATCACATATCATTAAAAGAAATTTTGTTGGCTTGCCTCTTCACAAAGGGCGATTTGCATCCCTTTGGTATTTAAAAATCTTGCTTTGCCAGAGGAGAGGAAGAGGAAAGAGGACAGGAAGAGAAGAGAAAAACTGGTCAAATATGAAATAAAACATACAAGACAACCAACAAATTTTTTTAAAAAGAAGATGTTGTTAGGAAGAAAATGACAATTAATACATAACTGAGTGGACTGAATAAAATTAATTTATCATAATTTCACATAACATTTACTCTCAAGCTTACTGCCAGGAAGAAGCCAACAGTCCACGATAAAACACATGCAAAAAATGACATAGAATGTGTATGCAAAAATCACAAAGTAAAACAGCTGCTTCTTCCATCTGGACTTTCATCTTCTTTAAATCAGAATTCCGCTCTCTTAGATACACATGTCCAAAGACTGCTTCCATTACAGCAAATGTGTTATCAGATAATGAACAATGAAAGGATTAATTATTGATTTCTTAACATGTAGAGGGGCTTTAAACTACAGTCTGTGTCTTGCAGCCATAATATACATTCCATAACGTCTTGAAGTGATAATAATGAAATTACATAATTACTGACTTTGAGACAGAATTATCTTACGTCTGATGTAAAGGACAATTATAGCCATTCATTTGCATTTTTGAACACATAATTATATCCACAAACTGGATAAACACTGCATAGATTCAAGAAAAACTGGTAATATTTATTGCAACATAAATATTTCCACACAATGTTATGTACTGTTGCAAACAGGACCGAATGGACTGACACAGAAACGAGTGATCTCATGCATATTCTGTGTCAGCTAGGTGCGGTTCCTTTGTTCAGTAATGTCAACTTTGGCAGCTTAATGGAGCAATTTGTCACTCTCTTCGAAATGTCCACTCCAAATGGTGACCTAAACAGAGACAAAATGAAAAGCGGATATTTACATGCATAAATAAATGGACTTAAGATTCTCTCTAAAATGCTTCAAGCTTAATGCCAATGACACTTCAAACTCTTCCTAAATTAATATTTTCCTTCATGCTTCATGTGTATTAGTCCTCATTTCCTAATGGTGGAAATATACAGAATATTTCGTTAAACTAGAACAAGTTTTTCTCAAAAGCGCTCGCATGAAAATTAAGGACATTTTCCAGCGTTTTCACCCACTAAAAATTCATTCAAACGAAATTTTTGGTATAAAAATCGTGTCTTAATTACAAAATATAACTGAGAAAAATTATTTTCATTTTAAAAAATCTGGACCTCCCCTCTCCAAACCCATAAAAGTTGACCCAAGATCTAAACATAATATGACAGATGAACGACCCTCTACACTTCCGAGTTCAAATACATTACAGATAGACCCTCCGCAAAATATTAAGACCCTTCTCGTAATCTGAAAAGTTATGGACCGATTTTGATCTAATTTTGTGATGTTTTCTTGTGAAAAAAGGCAAGCCAAGTGATATAAATGTGATGATCCGTGACATAATAGTACTGCTATGAAATCTGGATTTCTTATATGGCAATTACAAACGAATATTTAGTATTATTACTACCGAGTACAACGAGTGTATCACATCGTGTGTGACTAATGAATTTTAAGTACACATTATAATAAACTTTTCATGAATATTATACTAATATGTTTCGCTATATTTTAGCCTTCGGAATGGGTCTGATTATTCTACCCGACCGTACGCAGTGACTTAGCAAAACCGCGTAGCATTTTGATAAAGAAATAAAAAAATAAATAAGAGTAACAGCATTTTGTAAAACAAACAGAATCAAACTCAGGCAAGACAAACAACACAGAGACCAGAATATAAGTGGATAAAAACACAGACATGGTATCGTTTGAATAGATATAATCAGGGGCGCACCAAGGAATGCTCTCTGGTGCGGTCCTAACTTAGCGTCGTGAGGGCCCACGCGATTGCCAAAGGCGACAAAGTAACCTAGTGGGGTCTGGAGACATGATGCCCTGGATATTTTTTCTTTAAAAAAAGGAAGCAAAAGCGTGCATGTTAGACTCATTTCAGATTGAAATTAGGTCAACGTTTTTGAAAAAAATAACAACTTGTTTATTTTTAAGGTGGGTCACGCAACCTACGAGGGCTTGGACCCTTAAGCGCCGCCTCTGACAACCATGGAAAAATCTCTACGTTGATGTCTCCCCTCTGCGATATTGTGAACATTATACATTACTAGATTCTTGGGCCATTCTCGTAGACAAACAAACGACAAAGGCACCGCCCCCCTCCCACACCCCTCAAAAAAAAAAATGATGGGGAAGATGGAGACACAGAACGATCAAGTAAGAAACATATAATTTATTATAGAACACCACAGACTACGACTGTCTTCAACAGAGTCTGGGCGCTCACAGAAAGTATTTTTTTTCCCCTACCATGACAGCTCGTACACCAACGCATGGCTGTTAAATGTCCTTTAGGCGCTCTACAGATGCGAATATACGTATTATTTGAGAGCTTGCCCATTTACGATGGGACCTCTTACCATCTTAAGAATTATATTTACTCTGCAGGTTGGACATCATTAAGGATGCATCAGCACCAATGTACTAATGTATTTCTTACGATGATAAAAGATCACATCATTAATGCCAAGTTCTAAATTTTCTGCATGAGTGCCAACTCTGATGTTTAAGTCCAGTGTTGAAGATCGTTTGAATATGATCAAACCTTTCTTGCAAGTAAAAATATGCCCTAAATAATCCTCTTCCAACAATGGATGGATGGATGGATGGATGGATGGATGGATGGATGGATGAACCATCATGTTGTTGAGGCCGACGTGGAACGATATGTTATCCAATATTTTTATTCCACAATCCAACCAACCATCCAATATCCCTCCATCCATCAGATATGCATTCCTCCACATCCTTCATCCATCTATTACGATCCATCCATTAACCATTGTCGATGAATCATCATCTATAATCCGTTATTATAACTGAATATCTATCCACCATGATCAATTTATCAGCTACATATCGGTCATTCTTTAAACATCCATTTTTGCCTGTTATTTATCCATTCATCATCTGTTTTCCATCCATTTATACTACATATACGTATTATCTGTTTATCATTCATTATCCATTAATCACCTACTTATTTCCATCATCCATCTTTCTTCTATGATCCATTGTTATCTGTCATTCTTACATTATCGACTATTATCGATCCACCATCCATGCATTATCCCATCTGCTACTCATCAGTCATCCTTTCATCATCCATCTCCTATCCAGCCATTATTCATCCATTTTCTATTTATCTATCTTCCATCCATCATCAATCTTTGCTCCATCTGTTATTCATCCACCTTCTGTCCATCATCTAACCAAATTCCATCCATAATCAACCTATGACCCTCTTTTATCCTTCCCTCATCCATTCATTATCCATTTATCCATCATCCAATATATCTATTATTAATTTGTGGTCCAGCCATCAGTTATTCATCCATCATTCATCTATCATCCATTTACTTTACCAGGTAATGTTTCTAACCTGGTCATAGAGGTTCAGGGGCTGCATTGAATCTATTAAGTCGTGAATGGCAACCATAAACTTAAACTTAATGACGACAAGACAGAAATTTTGCTATGCTCAACAGAGTCTAAACTGAAGGTGTGACGGTCTCAGGTGTAGCCTTGTCTGGCTGTGAAATTCCCTTTTCCGACCGAGCTAAGAATCTAGGAGTCATACTTGACAGCGCCTTAACTATGGAACACCAAATCAATCAATTGATTTAATCTATTTATGCTGAACTGAGAAAGATATGGCGCATGAAAATATATCTCCCAAATGATGCCATCAAAAAACTAATTGTGTCCTCAGTTCTTTCCAGACTTGATTACTGCAATTCACTTCTGATTGGGCTATCAGACGACAAAATTAATAAACTTCAAAGAGTGCAAAACCGCGCTGCTCGCATAATCGTGGACAAATCAAAATACGACCATGTCACACCTCTTCTAAGATCATTGCATTGGCTACCAGTGAGAGCCAGAATAGGGTACAAAATTGCTGTCTTCTGTTTTCGATCCCTCGAATCAACTGTGCCATCATATATATCGGATCTTTTAACACCATATACACCTTTAAGGGCACTTCGATCTCAAGACTCTAGACTCTTTTCCATTCAACGCTCAAATTTAAAGAGATTTGGTGACAGGGCATTTTCATTTGCAGGCCCTCAAATTTAGAATTCCTTGCCCTTGCCTTTACGAAACATCACGTCACTGCAATCTTTTAAAACTCAGTTAAAACACATCTGTTTGAGAAATATTTGTGATAAATTTTGTACTCTTATGTCAACACCACTTAGACGAGGGACAACTGACTCCACACAGCTAATGACTCTATTATCATCTGTTAGATACTCATGTGTGTGCGGGTGCGTGTTTGTGTGTTGGTGTGTCGGTATGACTATGAATGCCCTTATGTATGTACAGTATTTGTATTAGGCATGATTGGGTGATTCAAGATTTTGTAAGGGTATGCCTTTTATTGCCACTGTTAAGCGCTTTGGGCCTTAAGAAAAAGCGCTATAGAAATGAGCTTTATTATTATTATCATTCATAGTCCACCCATAATCCATCTGTTATCTTTCCATCATTTACTTTCTGTCCACCATCCATCAATTTGCCATCCATTATCCATCCATCCTCTATCATCGATCTAATGGGAAACATCTGGCATAATATTATTTAAACTTAAAGTTCATCTATCATTTCCAAAATTTGCTTTGCCTGGTAGTCCTTGACAATATTGTGACTCGAAATAATTTTTATAAAAGTATAATACTGTATTGTTGTTTTTTGAGTGAGAGACAGTTAACAAAATGAATTCTTTAAAAATATTCCCAACGGCGTTGCTAAGTAGAAGGTGCTCCAATAAGTCGATCCGTCTTTTTGCTCAAGGGTAATATCGTATTTGGACTGGGAGATCCAGATATAATGGTTTGGCGGGGGTTNGGGGGGGGGCATGGAGGGGTGAGAGCGTCCAATATAATCTTACACCAGAAGTGAATTCATCTTTACCACAAGCATTATCTTGACTTACTACTGCAATTACTATAGCAGCTGCTAAATTGCTAAACAAAACAACGACACAAACAATTAAAAAATATAATTAAGAAAAAGATGTGAAAAAAAAAACCAACGAGAAGCTCAGTGAGATTCTACTAACTTTTAACACAACATCATGAGATAATGAAAAAAAATCGCCTTAGAAGTCTACCATTTTATTTTTAATATTTTGTACGTATTTACATGTATGATGTGCATTATTCTATAT
Organism: Ellobium chinense; assembly: GCA_033807755.1. Classification (NCBI taxonomy): domain Eukaryota; kingdom Metazoa; phylum Mollusca; class Gastropoda; order Ellobiida; family Ellobiidae; genus Ellobium; species Ellobium chinense. The sequence goes on along the minus strand of JAWQUT010000002.1, from coordinate 6,491,747 downwards.
TATGGTTGTATTATGAATGAGATGTATAACACTGTATAACTGTAAATCAACACTCTTCCGCTCCCTCCCCCCCCCCCCCCCCCCCCNCCCCCCTCCCACCAAAACCCACTCTTTTGCACCATACGCTTAACTGGTCCACTGTCCGCGCTGCCTCTAACCCCTGACTCGCGTCCTGACATCTGGTTATTAAGTTCTTACGAGGGAAATTGTCCTTTCGTCCTTCCCTAACCACCGTAAGCGTTAAAGACGAAAAAAAAAGTAAAAATATGAAAAACAAAACAATGAGGCAATGTTAGCAGGTTGGCTCCCAGGGCGCCAAATTTAGCTACTTTTCGGGTTCCTTGAAGCTGTTGGTTTTAACGCCATGGCTCCTTGGCTATTTTTGCTATTTTCTAAGGGTTGAATTTTTATCTAATTTCTGTACCAGTTTTATGTCATGATAGTTGAAAGCCGCACAATGTATTTTTCACTGAAAACCAGGGCCTAGAGGATTTCGAATGCACCCCCTTCTCCCCAGGCTGACATGAAACAATGTTTTATTTCAATGATATTTCTTGCTTTTAAAACGTTAGCTACTCATGTCTACTTTTGTGAGTTTTGATGGCGTCTTTTTTTTTAGTTTCGCTTTTTTTTTTCTGAAGTTTGGTTTGGCTGTTTCATAAAAGCTGACCTGTCAGTACTGACAAAGCAACTGTTTGTTTTCGCTCATGTGCAGAGCTGACGCAAACTGGTTGACATCAGGAATAGAACAAATTGTGACATTTACGTCAGTTTTAACATGAAACCATTAAAATAATGTCGGCCGCACAAACCCTTGACCGTAGGCAAACACTTTATTCATGGATTCTCATTACGGACAGGAAAGTATAGTTCGTTCACAAATACATGAATCAGGTTTTCTTAAATATCTTTATTCCTACTGAAAAGATTGTTTCAGAAATTTGCAGAGGTTTCTAAACCATTCTGTTTTAACAGGAAATACATTTTCTGTTCCAGTCATCTGCGTTCGTGATGAAAGTTTTCTTAATAAGCTTTAGTAAAAACATCGCAACTGCCGCCTGATCAAACATTCCGTTGTTTTGCAGTAACATGAGGTCAAAGAAAAACTTCAAACTATCCCTGTACATTAATTTTTTGCATCGTCACCCCCAATAATGAGTGGGAGAGGATTCAAATAATCTAAAATATTTAGAAGTTCAAGAAAAAAAATACCTATAAACCAATGCGTTGTTTCTTACCACGTCACGAAAACGAAAGTGCTGCAGCTGATGCCAATTAGCATTAATAAAAATTTTTTATTAACAGTCAAAATTCCATATCAAGTACGCATATGTACATGTAAAAAGTATACTTATTATTAAGACACACTTATGGCCAAGATCCAAATAATAAAATTATAAAGAACCCGTGCAATTTCGTCCCCAAAGACTCTTGATCATGATCCTCGTTCATTCATTCTTTTATCTATCCACTGACGGTTCAGATAAAATACTTGATAAAGACGTGGCTAATGTGAAAAAATAATTTATAAAAATAATTGTTTCTCTGATAGCTAAAATCAAGGTTCCCTCATGTTGCCACCAGTATGGTCGGAATGAAGAATGTCTAAATCGGAAGGTTTTGGTGGACGGCTGTGGGTTCGTGACGTCAACTAAGACGCATGCACAGCTGATAGCAGCCATGTCACACACGATGTCCATTCATTAGGGAACTCGTTAGTGACGACATGCTACGGTAATAATTCTTCTGGGTGATGTTTATTTCTTTGCAACCACTACTCGTCTCCATCACAAAGGGGTGTCCATTAAATCCTGAAGACCTCGTTCCACGTTGTAGGATTTAGAGATTTCAATTCCATGTGATGTGTCCGGCAATATAACGAAGTTAAGAATTAAGATGGGTGGTTGAACGAGTAAAGAAGGGGGGTTGCTGAGAGATGGTCTAGGGATATGCAGCGAACACTGAAGAGTGAAACAGACCAGTATAGAGACCATATTTGTCTTTCGTTTAGTTCTCTTTGGGAAATGTTTCAGATTCAATCTGTTGAAGTAAGTTTTACTGATGAATGCGGTGTGATGTGAAAAATAAACAATTCAATCTGATGAGTTTAAACTATCTGAGCTACAGTGAAAAAAAAAAAAAATTTTGAACGGTTTTAGCCACAGACATTTGCTTGCTGCAAAAGTCCCATATTGGGAATGAGCACTAGTATAGTTTTTTTCACTTGTGACATTTTGTGAAACGCCTGAACAGGTTTATGTAATATTCCGATATTTCCTATCGTACCACAAACTGATCAAAGCTACATATCTGAAGTTTTGACATGCATGACGTCACTGAGAGTCCAAAGGCGTCTAAACCTGAACTTCGATTACGGTGATGTTTATCGCGGTACTGCATCAAAACGTCAGGAGTTAGAATCGGTAACAAGAGAAAGCAGGTGGCGCTCATGGATGTAATCCCTTGATGCCTCCAGGGATCTAATTTTCGCAACCCTCGCTTTATGGTCTTCACACTTGAAATTACTAAATTACAAGATAACGAAACCAGCAATCCTGCTTCGTACCCATAAGAAAGTATACTAGACTAAACCAGATATCGCTAGCATCTAAATCATGAGGAATAACAACTAAAATTAGCCTAATGCATTTGTGTTTCCATTGCGGGTTGCCCTTTGAAAGATCTGAATGGACTTATTTCTGGAATGGAAGTAATTTCCGGGACTTATGCTCAACTCTCCAAATTCCTCAAAATTTGATCCCCCAGAAGAAAATATGTCTACAGCATGAAAAATTACTGGAATCGATGTGGTGTAAACTTTCGTTATTAGAATATTGGCAAAAAGACAAAAAAAAGAAGTCTGGAGCTGATTGAAAGTGAAAAAAATCGATGGTCCATGGAACCTTGCAGTATGCACAGAACTTAAACATTCTCTTTCCAAAATGCTCCATCTCTATTCACTAGCTGCTCAGGCTACAAGAAACAAGAGTTACCTTTTTTTTTCTTTTTTAAATGGTAGATAGAACCCTGTAATTCTTAACCTACGTCAGTCAGCATGGTCACATAGTTTGCCCAGGATAAAATAAATTCCGGATAAGAGAAATATGTCGTAGGTTAGGGTAAAATTTTTCGCTTCCACAGGAGTGTCTATGACGTGGCTCACCTGGCCTCTACTTGCAATGAATCAGGATCTCGGAAATAGTTCCTCCCACTCTGAAACTTCTCCATTCCATTCCTGACATGACGGCAGCCGTAAATGAGAAGAGAAAGAAAGAAACAAGGTTAACATGGAGAGATGCATTCAGCGTACAGCACAGCGGATTCTTGGTTTAATGAAATCAGAATGACCTATTCAGCTCCTTATTCTTAAAAAAAAAAAAATCTAAATGAATAAGACCATGCAATCATAGGAGGGAATGGGTGAAGTCTATTAGAAATACAGTGAAATCTCGGTATTCAGTACAGTAGACATTCGAATATATTGTCCTTGATCCATAGAAAAAGTGTATTTATTTGTTAGGTATAATTAATATCGAGGTCTACCTCATTAATGAAATGATAAAATAAGATTCATACTAAATAAAACTGTATGCTTAATAAATGAATATTTAATATCGAGGTTTCAAGGTATACATTTAATAAGTATGCCTTGTTATTAAGAATAACTTTCACTTGCACGGATTCATTATTTTTCAAATTTCGCTAATAAGATGTACACTGATACACAATATACCTCCGTAATAAGCCTTCTTTTTTTTCCATGCACCAAGAGCATATATCTTATATCAAGATTCTAGTGTACCTCTTTGTTTCTACCCAAGACTGCAACAGTCATACATGTAGGAGTAAGAAATACCGTCCACGAGGTCTTTTTCTCTTTATCATAAAATGTTTCTTGCATCATCTTATATCTTAAGATTTCATAATACTATGCATGCTGTGTAATGTATATCACCATATATTTTTAAGATACCGAACCACTATGGATGCTCTGTGACCTTTTAGTTACTGAAGAAAGATTAGATCGTGTATGATATAACTGCGATACTTTATGGACGTTGAGACATAATTACGAATCCCGACTGAACTTCCATGTGTTTAGGTCACATATGTTATAAAATGTCCTAGTTCAGTGTCAGTGTCTGACGTCTAATTTCTTTTAACTAGTCCTTCTTTATCCTGAACTATTTTACTATCTCCGACTTTGATTTCAGTTTTTTTCCCTTGCATCGCTGTCGGCTTTGGAAAATCCCAGAACAACCTGCAAGATTTAGAATGTTTACATAGATTAAAGTTTCTAATTTCGATTTTTTTGTCTTCATTATGATTCTTCTCTGACTTCACAGACATGTTTGATTGTGTCAGTCAGTTCCTCGCTGTAAATGTTGCGGATGTCTGGACTGAGCTTTCATTTCTAAACATTCCGATTTCTCTATTCCAAAAATACTGAGAGCAAGTTTTCTTTCTCTAAGGGGCCTTGTCCTCTGACGTTCTTAGTAAACTGTTCTACTACCTTCATCTATGGTTTTCAAGTCATTCATATTCAATTTCTTAAAGGTGACATTTCTGACTTTGATTGGAGGCCTTCCCCATCTGATATCAACAGTTCATTATTTTTCCTCTGCGTGTCTGAGTGTCCTCTTTGTACTGACCAAAGCTGCATAAGCTTCTTCTGACCCACTAGTTAAAACATTACTTCATGGACATTAGGGAGGATTCGTTATCGGACCCATTCCCTATAATCTAAAAGGTAAAACATTGCCAGGATCTAGACTAATCCTCCATTTTTCTTGAGCGTAGTGGGCAAAATATGATGTTCGTGTTGAGGACACTCAGATGACATTTAGTTTAGATAGTATGGGAAACTCTGGAACTCTTGCATACCCACCGAGTAGATTGATGGGCTAGGTGCAAAGACTTAGTATGTTGAATTTCACTTCTTTAAAAGTTAAAACGGAAATCACAAATGTGTGCACACAACACATCTCCTTGTTTATTTGCGTTGTTGAACAAGATGGCTCTGTTATCTTGGCAATTTTTCTTTACGTATACCGTAACTTTAGCTCAACACTTAAAGCACATGTTCAGAGACAATTTATGTATAATCTCTTTTTGACTTAACAAGCGTTGATATCACAAAGTTTGCTAGATACCAATGTGCAAGATGTCATGGCATAGACGCTTTAATCGCCCTTGTTTCGTGTATTTTACTGTTAAAAATAGAAACTGCAAAGATGATTATACATTCTGTTTTATTCCATCAGCAGCTCAGTTTGATATACAACAGGTGTATGCTCTGATGATTTTGTGAAATATTATATTTACGAGGTTATGGCTCCGGCATTATTTTCAGGGTTATCTCACTTAAACCGCAAAAATAACGTCCGTCAGTCGTTCCACTGATTCATCAATGTTGACTGTCTGTTCTGTATTCCATACATCCACCCACAAATCCTTCCGTCTGTCTGCCAGTCCCACACTGCGTCCTCCAGTTCGCCCCTTGAGAACCGAATTATGGCTTACACTTTACTGAGAAAAAAAAAATCAAGTTAACACTTTAAGATTACATAAATTTTGGCTAATATGATAACATATTTTACAAAACTAAAGCATATTCGTTTGTCCTACGGAGGGAAAAACATTGTTGAAAAGGATGTTTGAAATTAAATGTCAAGACTCCTGACCGTGTGATAAGTCCATTTCGCCCACACTGGCGCAGAAGACAATTAGGTTCTCAAGAGACGAGTTACTGTCACTGTCAGTCGGATTTTGCATTCGTTTGTCTGTCCTTCCATCCAACCATCCTTCTATCCATCTCTCCTTCTTTCTGTCTATCCATCATCCAGCTTATACACTGATCTATCTCTCTATATCCATCCATCCTTCCACATGAAGGATCGGGGGAATAAAACTAGCGCGGGGGAAATAAAAGTAGCCATTTTTACCCCTGGATGTAAAACTGATGTAGGCTAATTTTACTCCATGGTAAGACTGAACAGGAACGCGTGATGGGGGTGGAGGAGGAGGAATATTTTTGTCCTGTTACACCCGCATGATGGTATTCCAAAAACAGAATTTAAATTTCAGGGTCCGTAATCACTAATATGATACTCCCTTTTATAAATAAAACCATATCACTGTTCCAGAAACGTGAACTTAAGCAGCAGTCATTCACCATTTCCCATTTCAAAACCGTTAAAATTTTAACCACGCAACGTAGTCTATCACGTGTCACAATCAAACAAATATAACAACGCAAAAGCAGTAAAAGTTGCCATGTTGGTGTTTTAAGCTAATGGACCTCAACAAACAAACCAGCATTTCCTGTCAACCGATTTGTGCTTTTATTCAATATATTTAGTGATACTCTCAGCTGGTTACCGAGCCCATGTAAACACACATACCTGTTTGGTCACAAAGCATTACAATTACAGACTAAGGTTATGAACTTGCTCTACGTGGTATTTAACTGCCAGGCGACGTTGCGATTCTGTCTCGGGCTAAAACACAGTAGGGACATTTTCAGAATGTAAACTTACAACGCAAATTATTACTTTGTAAATTTTCACTCTCTCGGTTTATCACAAAATTAACGTAAGTACATTGAATGATAATCTGTATAATAACATTATGCCATAAAGCCACTCAATAGATTTTCTATCGTATTTCCGGAGTATGTACTAAATATACGTGTAAAGGATCTCACAACATCAATTGACGAAGTGTCACTTTCTCAAGCTGGCTATTCGACCAGCTGAAAAAAATATACCAGTTTTAATGAGTAGAAAACCAGCAGAGAATAAAACCACATGTAACAGAGCGTATGCATGAGTGTCTTTAACCTTCTCTGATGCTCTTTTTTATTTGAAAATTTAAAAAAAATTGTTTTGATCTTTACAGTAAAAACAATAGAAGAATTCCGCAGTACGATACAGGCTTATACAAAGTGCTTTAATCAGTTTTTGTGCAACAATTTAAATACTGTAAACCATTTTTTTAAACAGTTCTTATGCTTCCAATGAATGCATTTCTGTATTTGAAACGTTACGCTTCCTTTATCAATGTTCATTTTTAATAAGATCATTAAAAAAAAAATAAAACTGTCACATCCTTAGTTGATTACTTGTTTTCTCTACAACCATCAAAAAAAATGAGGATAACAATAAGACGACAGGCGATATAAACTTGGCCATATTATCAACTTGCACTCTGAAACAGGAAACATACAAAGTAATAAATAAACATCAATAAATTCCGACTGTTTTAAAACAAATTTACTTTGCAACTCTGTTGTAACAATGAGGAAATCAGATATTTGTATATTTCCACACTACAAATGAATATCAATCAAGAGTATACGGTTCGGGTTGGCATTATAATATAGCATTTTACATGAGCGCTTGGTTAATTGCATGAAAAGACCTAACTTTAAAAAAACACCAAAAAAACCCCAACAAATAATGTACTTAAAATATTCGCACTCGCACAGAAATTCGAATACTGTCAACAGAACCAGCTTAAAATTATGAAAATTGTATCAATATTTTGCACTATGGAATAATATGGTGTTTTAAGTCACTATTGGCAATATGCATGGCGCCAATTAGGGGCAAATTTTGTCACTTTCTGCATGCAAGTTTAACAATTCTTGGTGTAGATTTTGGGTGTTTGAAATACAATTTTCCGTAGGAACAGACATGAAGATCACAGTGTCTTCTGTGTATTTTAAGGTACCTTTGTTACACTGTAGTCAGCTAGTAGACTAGACTACCAGACCTCCAATTTTTCTTTGTTGAAATAAGAATTCGTTCGAATATAAAGTGACACTGGTTCGGAAATATGACAACCCAGTCCCGTGGAATCCTAGTTTGGCAAAGTCTTCCCAACCTGTCTTGTAAAACTACAGAGCAACGGGGTTGATGAAAACTTTGCCCTTATACCACATCACCTATTTAAAAAATATTAAAAACACACACTGGACAACTCTTTTATATCGATAATAGGACAATGTCATTAATTTACGGATAGGCTGGCAAGACACTGATTGCGTTATAAAAACTGCAAATTATCTCCATTTACCTGAAAGACATACGTCTACGGAAAATGCAGCTGCTTCTAGCATTCGCTTGCCCATTTGATTTCACCAGGTTACGCTTGAATTGCATTTACTGTCCTCTAGTAGAGGAGCGGTAGCCATATTCGTAAAATAAGGCCAGGAGCTTGGGATTGGACATATACACACTTTTCAACTATTCTAATATCAGAACTGAATGATTAATTCTAATTTTGGAAGTAACATTTCGAAAACAATGGACTGGACAAATAAAAAAATGAAACATGATGACTGTTATTCAATATCTAGAGTGTATGTCTGATTGAAGTGGCAACGTCAATTTTGTATCCTGTATCTTTGCATAACAAAGACTGCTGAGCCACATCTCATATTTTAAGCCTAAGACAACATATCTCGGAGTACTTGAAAGTCTTGTTATGTTATGACATGGCGTCATTGAATTTCCAAAAATAAGAAATATTGATTGGATACGGCTACTTTTTTTGGTCGGAGCACGAAGGAAGACTAGAGGCATATGACTAGTCTATTTCTAGAGCTTGACAGAAAAAAAATGACTTAGACAAAACAAACTTATACTCTGAATGTATGATGTACCCAAATGACGTAATATTCCGTGAATAACGAAACTTGCCGAGACCTGGTGAGAAGTATATCCACTGTTCTTATATTAGACCCACAGCCATGTATCACTAATTTCTATTCTTTTACTCGATAGGCTTACTACAAATGTGCATACATAATTATTTCAGATTAAGATTGTTAACGGCTGGAGAGATGAAGATCTTGTACAGAAAAATGCTAATCAAAAGAAAAAGAAATATTGTATATCTCTACATGCAAACAGATCATGCAAATAGATATCTTAAAAGTGTTAGAGGATGTTTCACACAGGGAACCCATCGTTGTAACGGTGCAGTTTTCAAATCTAATATGACAACAATAACAATAACATTAATTATTATTATAAATATCATTATTATTATCATTACCATTATTATTGTATATTATTAGTAGTAGTATTAGTAGTAGCAGGAAAGGGTGATAGGCTTTCAAGCGTGTTAGACAGTGGACCAGATTGACGCCTAGTGACACTTAAAACTAAAGCTGTGCTATCCGATTGTTTCCCGCAGAAGGCATGCCCCGCTCACTAAAATGGTCATGGACACTATTTCGATTCCATTGAATCAGCTTCCATATTTCGAACATTAGACATTTTTATACTTTTCTTTACCATATCGTTCGGAGGGACAGGTCAACGAGCGATCTATGAGGTTTCTATGCAGTATGAAATGCTCTGGTAATACAATCAGGAAATACAACGCTCCGTATGCGAAACGGGCGATTGAACTTAAAATTAGTGAAGTGTCCCCTCATGCTTTTCCTCTCCTTTTATACCCAAGGGGGGACTAAAAAGGGTTTTCCTCAGCTACCATGAAATATGCCACTTTCAAACCCATTACATGACTTTTGATTTCTATTATATCGATAAAATAATATTCAAACAAAACGTTCGGCCACGAAGAATCTGGACTGTAATGATACCTCTTCTCCCCTTCCTCCTTCCCCCACCCCATTTCCACCGTGTCGTGACCTTGCTCCTAACCCATTAATCATGCAGCACATCTCTCATAACTTCACCTTCGTCCCACTTTCATTAATCTTCTTCTTTCCATAATCACAATCTCTTATCCACGACGCCAATATTACAAGCTCCCCACGGTCCAATCTGTAAAACTGAAAGCCACGCAAGATAACATGTGCTTCTGCCTGTATCGCCACAGAAACAGATAAGGGGTCTGTATCTATCTTTAAATATACAATGCTCAAAACACTATGTCTATGAATGTGTATGTCTTCTGATATAAGCGTGCACTATCTCCAACTTGACACATGATAAACATAGGATGGACAGTTCACATTTGTCAGAAAATATGGCCGCGGAAAAAGGAGGGAGGAGAAAAAGGAAATTCTAAAAAGAGAAGGGAAAAATAGAAGAATCTTCGTTTTCTGAACTTGGCACTACTTTCAGGATAGCTTTCCTCTCGTCTCCACCCNCTCCCCGCCACCCACCCTCGCCAGCACTTTATGACTTTAACCCAACAGTTCAGAGATCACTGGGTGAATAGAGCAATGCTGAGTCAGCTGTTTGGCACTTTTCCCCTCTTCCCCCAACCTCCTACTCTTGCAGTCCAATTTGCAACCGTCTACTTCTAGTCCTGATGTCAAATAGGACGACTGCAATGCACTTCACGCGAACATCTGTGATATGGCAATCATATTCAAAGTCATACATGTGAATGTCCGTTTGTTTTCTGATTGCATGCAGTGCTATGTAGGCACTGATTCCAGATTCCCGATAATAGGTACTTTTATGATATCGGAAGATTTTTTTAAAATCAAATATTAAGTTATTTTCATTGAATAGATCCTAGAATTCACGAATTATAAATTCAAAAAATGGCTAAAGTAGGATGTCAAGAACCAACTTTTCAAGGAATGTAGAATTTCACGAACTAAAATTTAAAAAACAGGCTAATGTAGGATTTCACGAGCTGAAATGTATTTAGTAGCATACTAGCGCAGGCCATGAGAGGCTACAGTAAGATCTTGCACACTGGAATTTCAGGGCTAGACTAAATGCCCCATTGAGCTCTTTTTCAAATATTAAAAAAAAAAATAAAAATCATATAACGGTTTAACAGTGATCTTTTACTACGCATTATTGAATACCATGCCCCTAGCCCCAAATATATCAGTATAGCCGGAAAGGTGCTGAATCTCCATAAATCATAACGCCCATATAACTGTTATTGTTATAATGTTACAATTGTTTTCATATAATATTGTATCACTGGCAACTGGCCTACAAGAAATAAACTGATACTTATACATTTATCTACCAGACCAAATGAGGTCGTACCCATCATAACACGTCAGACTCTATGGCTATCTCAGGCATAGGTTTAATAATGTGAGCTGAACACAGCACTGGCCATAAGTATCCGAGAAACAAATTATATGTAATACGAAATCATCCACGTAATGTTGGTTAAATCATGTAATCGTCCATGGACTTTTGTAAGAACCACTCCTCCTAGCCTTACCACCGACAAGGTAGTCTCAATGATTTGCAAAACACCACAGTGGTACTCTCGGCGTTGAAAGGATATCATTAAAAATCATTTCACCCTTTATTAAGAATCTCCATTCAAATCTATTGTGACGTCAGACAGCGAAAATTTTCCTTAATGGCCCGCATCCGATTTCATAAATACTAGCATCCGGTCCTCCTTGAACTGGGTAAGTGCTATCATGTAGTGCATATTAGGGCCTAATGGGCAAAGATGTGCGACGTCCAGGGTTGCCAGATTGGATTATTTTAATCCAAACTGCCTGTTTTTTTTATTATTTTTGATGCCTTTGGATTGTCATTTTAGGTTTGGATTTTTGAATTATTTTTGGATTATTTTGCCTTTAAGAAAATAAAAATTTTTAATTATTTTTTTCATGCAATGAAACATTCTCCCCGTTCATTTTTATTTTTTTTATTGCGCTTCTAGATTCAGGCCTAGCTGCCTAATTATAACATTTGACATGGATTATGACCCTCTCTCTAAATTCTAATTAGCCTACTAGCTCTCTGTCTGTCTGGTCTGACCTGCAAAGTTTTGGCGCGTATTGATATTGAAACTGAAAAACTTGGCATTTACTGGAGTAGAGGGAAACATAGCCTACCTCATGTACCGACGATAGGCGGATAGATCTAGGCTAGGCCTACGATTATTTTCATCTTTGAGTGTGCTTTTAATTTCTCAGTGTTTTTGCCTAGAATCTAAGTACTCTATACAAAGCTCTCAATGATCTAGAATTCCAGATAGATTCTAGATCTATAGATCTAGTTTAACATAGACCTCTAATTCTGTAAAAATGGAGCCGAGTAAGAAACAGTGGAAAGAAAGTTATGAAACCTCACGGCAATACAACACAAAATGGGAAAAGGAGTTTTTGTGGTTAACGAAAGGTTCCCATGGTGACGCTTATTGCAAAATTTGTCAGGGTACTGTTGCAGCAAAGCACAGCAACATTAAGCAACATGAAAAATCTGAAAAGCATAAAAGAAAAGCACCAGCCCAGAACCAAAAGATGCTTGAAGTGATTTCAAAACCAAGAGAGCCTAAAATGCTGACGATGTGAAATCTGCTGAACTCCAGCTTGCAGCAGCCATGGCATGTCACTGTTCAATAAGTGCCATTGATCATTTAGGGGAAATCATAGTTAAATATGGAAAAGGAAGCACTCTAGGGAATATAAAAATTCACAGAACAAAGTGTGCAAACCTCATCAAGAATGTGTTATCGCCATCACTTAAAGAACTTGTTCTTTCTGATTTTAAAGACAAAAAGTATTGCATCATTGTCGATGAATCAACAGATGTTTCTACGCACAAACACTTGTTCATTCTGGTTCGTTTTTTCAGTTACCGATTAAATGCAGTGCCTACATTCTTTCTAGCACTTGTTTATGTGCAGGAAGCAACAGCCGAAAACATTTTCAGTTTAATTGAAGAAGAAATTGTAAAATGCAACCAAACTTTAGAAAACTGTTCAGGCTTTGCATCGGATGGTGCCTCTACAATGGTTGCATGTAGGGCAGTTCCAGCAGATTGTGACATCAGTTACGCTAATTTCTGAAAAGCTGCGACTTTACAGCAACTAGTTTCGAGTTATATTTAAGAAATATAGTAATCCCTATAAGAAACAACCAAAAATATTTCTTGTTAAATTAAAGCTTTTCAGAATTTAGCGTAACTGACGTGACATTTGGGTGGAATTGCCCTGTAACAACTCTGTATGGACAAGGATAAAGGCCGTATCACCCATGTGTATACAAATAAGATATGTGTGCCATTCTTGAGCCCTGTGTATCCAAAATGCTGCCGGAAAATTGCCATCGAACATCGCCTTTCTTCTCTGTGAAATTCCAGCTAGGTTTTCTCGCAGTGATCTGCGTAGTCAAAATTTTAAGGAAGTGTTCAACACAATAAACCAAGATAAAGACACTGGTACAACAACACCTTTGCCTAACAAGATGGTTGGTGCGAGGAAAGGTAATGAACAATATTCTGGCAAACTGGTATGAACTTAAAGCATATTTTGAACTTGCTGATGACCCTAAAAGGTATGAGACCCGTTACAAAGCAAGGTTAATCAAAGATATGATGCAAGATCACAAAAACTACCTCTACTTTCACTTCGCCGTTCCAGTTGTCCAGGAATTTGAGAAGGTTAACTCTCTTTATCAACACACCAGCATTGACCCTTCGGTTCTTGACATGGAACTACACACTCACTAAGAAAGCCTTCATAGAAGACTGTACCATCCTGATGGCACCCCAAAGGTGTTAGATGATGTGGACTTTGGGCGCAAATTTACCCTGGAAGTTCAAGCATACATATCTCAACATTCAGGAAATCAGGAAATCCTCCGTGATGTTGAAAATCTCAAAAAAAGATGCAAAGACATATTAGACGAAGCACTTTCTCAGCTACAACTAACAACTCCGAATGCCAGTATCATGAAACACTTTTCAAAATCTTGCTAAACTCAGCCCTACTATCTTGCTGAATCAGGCAAAAAGGCCCAAATTTCATGAGTTGCCTTTTCCTCATGTCATTCCGAACCATTTAATAGCAAAGACTGAAGAACAGTACAGGAAAACTGTTTTTGTAGATTGGGCAGAAGAACCAGCTTTTTCGAAACAGGGACTTGCATTAGATACAGAACAGTTTTGCGTTGGAGTGAGGCAAAATGAGTCATTTCGTGACTTGGCAAACTATGCATTGACATGCCTTACTACGCCTGTTAGCAATGCCGTAGTGGAGAGGATGTTTTCTTTGGTCACCAACAGAAAAACAAAACCAAGGAACCGGCTACAGTTGAGAACGCTTGAGGCCATTGTGAGAATCCGCAGTGACATGATTTTAGCAAACAAATCTTGCAAAGAATTTGTTGTAGCCAAGAGTATGGTCCAAATGTTTGATTCTAAAACCTTATATGCCAGCACATCCAAAGCAACTGATGTTGATGTAGGCCTAGCAGAAGAAGAGGAGGAGGAAGAGGGTGATATTTCTTTATTTCTGTAGATAATAGGTAAGTTCGACATTTTGTCCAAAATTTGGATTATTTTTTTTAAATTTGGATTATTTTTGGCAGTCTTTTGGATTATTTGTAAAATTTTATCTGGCAACCCTGGCGACGTCTGACAAGGCCTTCAAACTTCAAAACTTAATGAAAAAGAGGAAAATGGCGGCGGAAGCGGTCGAGGACAAGGTCTAGTCTAGGCTAGCAGACAGTGACAATTATAAAAAGATATGGCACATTTCACTGATTACATAGCAAGCTCGAGCATTTTTGATGCCCTTGGGCAGGCTTATGCCACACAATAGGTCAATAAACTATAGAATCTGAGAAGGTGCATGGTGCTGCCCGGGAAAGGAGGCTTATGGGGAGGGGGCTGATGGAGGCGGATAAAAATGCAGGCTATGAACTCACCACACAACAGTTTCAGCATTATGCATCTGAGTTATGTTTTCCAATTCTGATTAAACTACTCAGACCTAGTGAAAAAGAAAAAAAAAAAAAACACTTTTCACTATCACATGCGAGGGGCTCTTTTTTAGTAGTCTATACTCTAAATCTAGTCTATGTCATGACGGCCCCATTCTTATCCGTATGTCAAGCGCGTATTGCTGTTCTATATCTTGGATCTCTTGAATATAGATCTAGAGATACAATCTAGATTAGAATACTGTATACGTTTTCTCTCTCAAAATAACGATTTTGATCTAGTCTAGATCCAGATTTACGGGCATTATCCCGACATCCTCCCATCTCGTTATGCTTTGAGTTAAGGATAGTTGACAAAGGGAAAGCACACATGACAGAGTCCTTAGACAGTGAAAGTGTTTACGAACAATCGCAATGTTGCTTGTTCTTCCTTAACACTACATCTAATCCTGTTCCTAACCATATACCTGGCGCTAAGTGCGAGAGTCCTTGGCTGCTGTTAACCTAAATCTACTGTAGCTCTCCATCATGACCTTGGGATGGGCAGATTCGAATCCTACAAGATTCGAACTCCAATCCAGCGAAGGAATTACGTGTATTATGGAATTTGCGCGGTACCTCCTAGCGTCTAGAGTGACAAGAAAATCGCCCCGAAAATTAGACATGGGGTGGGGTCTTTCATATTGTACTTCCATTTTAAACAAAGCTAAATGGTTACACCTGTATATTTGAACGGAGACCTAGATTTTAATATGAAACAGGGATTTCTTGTATTTTTTACCCTTTCATTTTGATTTAACCCAAGATTCCAATCCAAAACAGTTTTAGGATTCGAATCCTAATTCGAACCCAGGGTAAGAGGATTCAATGGATTCGAATCTGTCACATCACCTTTCAAAATCAGTAAACATACTGCAGACATATTATTACGGCGTGAGATGCACCTGAGTTTTATTATTGTATTGTTTTTAAATGAAATGAATTTCTCGTTACGGCCTACCCTAAACAGTGGCCTTTTTGGGGTTGTTTTTGTTTTTGTTTGACATGATGTTTTAATATGGATTTCACCCTCC
Source organism: Ellobium chinense (assembly GCA_033807755.1). NCBI lineage: Eukaryota > Metazoa > Mollusca > Gastropoda > Ellobiida > Ellobiidae > Ellobium > Ellobium chinense. Next base: position 6,476,033 of record JAWQUT010000002.1, on the reverse strand, counting down.
CAGTCGATGCAATTTTAACATTTAATTTGAATGACTTTTTCTCAGAATTAAGTGGTTCACCAATTAAATATTTTGTTTGTGTTTGTTTTTCTTCGACAAATTACCAGCATACATTGTTTAAAATCTATTTATTCATTTTTATCCTCTGAACCAGTTTCCATTTTACATCCTGGGAATGTTATCAAAAGTATGATGGATTAAAGTTTGAAAAAGCTTGTTTATATTGCTAACCTTAAGCTCCTTTACTCTACTTTGCAAACTGCCTTGCCGAATTTACATAGCTGTTTCATTTTTGTTGTTGTTCAGTTTCATGCTGAGCTGTTACAATTTTTTTTCTTTGCTTTTTGTTTCTCTTCCTTTACAGCTCTGCTTGCTCTCGCCCATATAATTTTCTGTATCCTTCCGTCCGTTTCTATTTCACAGCTGAAACTATATAAGAAAATTGTTATTTAACGGTGTTTCAGTGCAGCATGCAAACTTATTTACACACCACTGGCCCTGCGCAGAATGTCCGCATAATGTACTCAGCTGAAACCCTGCATACTGCACTCGGCTGACTTCTAGTGAAATTGGGACTTTCTACACACGGCTGGTAGTGAGCCATTTTCTTGCTGTACTCGACACACTTAAACAACCTCTTGATACATGCTGTATTTTTATTGGAATCACAGTTATGAGCACATTCGACTTAATCAAAGACTATTTTGTTAGCTTAGATAAACAAGAATAGCGTTAAACAATTTTTATGTTCATTACGCAGTGGTCAGCGTGTCATTAAATCAAATCGTTACTAATCGTGCTCACAGCCTGCGCAGTAAATTTATAATGTGCCCACAATTCCATACCAATACCAATAACTTAAGTTACCTGAATTCAGACAACATCCATTTTTATATGAGTGAAAGCACAGTAATTTAAGTAACAATAAATCCATTGGCTCCTAATCCAAATCCTACCATCACTCACATACCCCTTACCTCCCCCCACCCCCACTCCCAAAACAACCTTTCACTCATACCTTCATATACTCTTAAATAACATACGTAACAGATGCATATTGTACAGGGCACTGTTTTTTAGTATAAAAGGGCAAGAATAAATAATATAGGTGTCGCTTTCAGTGTTGATTCTGAATACTGCCTAGGATGAACTTTATAAATTTACACGCTTTGTTTAAGGTATCATAATGTAATGTATTTAAATAACTCCTTATATTTAATCATTGGAGGTCAAATTCTGTAATACTTTGGCAAGTACAATTACCTCTCCCTATTAAAAAATGAATAATCTAGACCCAGAATGTAGTTGTTTTTATTCCCTACATCTTGAAGCTCAGACTTCCTTCTCTGTAACATTATTCTGTATGATATATATGCATTTCTTTATCTTTCAACCTGTTTTATCGATCTTCTCAATAAGATTTCACTCTTATCTTGACTTTGCATGTGAGAGGCAGTTTCCCTAGTTCATTATAGATCATATTAGTTGGAGTGCTCATTGAACCTTCAATAATATTTTATTTTGCGAGAGCCATAAATCTTTAACCAGAACCAATCACACACATGACAATGTCATCAAAACATTGAAAGCAATGAATTTCACTCGAATCATCATCGATGGGTTAGGCTAAATGAAAATGGACTTTTACATACAAAACACTCATTAGTACAACTCTTTTGTACCAACTTACTGGTTTACACAGTCCCAAATTTAACACATCAGTAATTCTGCCGGTATACCTAAAACTATTTTGACCAGATTTCTCCAGAACTCTTGAGTTAATGTTTATATTTTTTACATTTTAGGCACAGCATATTTCTCATCTTTGTTGATACTTCTTCATTACCAGAATGCCCAATCAGTTTCTATAAAAATGTTGCCCTCTGATGAGCATTACACAATACAGAATCTACAACACACACCATTCAGACCTAACACACTGAATAATGAGGTCGTGGGTTTGTCACCATTTTCCATGAGGTAGAACAAGATGTACTAAGTTTTTCATTCAGCTCAATTTAAGCATTTAAGTTCATTCTTGCATTTTCTTTTTAAAAAAAATCACTATCACAGATGTAAATAGGATGTAGAGAAATACTGAAACAGTTATTGTGGAATGTAACAAACACTACTGAAACATCGCAAATACTTTTACTAACTAATAATGTTGAATTTCTCCGGCCATAAATATAGCAGGGAAGGTTGGGAATAATGGAACTGCCATTCCCGCAATATTATGTTCTTAATGATATTATTTCTAGAAAAACTCTCTTAACTTTCATACAGCCTTGGTATTTTATATTATTAAAGGCAAACTAAGTACAGCACAAGGATCTCTTTGTTTCATTTTTATAAACTCAATATGAAATGGCTTTAAATTTCACATTCATGATGGCTATGTTGAGAATTCCTTAAGGACTGAGATGTATTGCTGTACTAACAGTAACTGTCTGTCAGAACATTAGATGTGCAGTGCTAATGAGCCATTCCAACAAGTTCATCCTCAATAATGGGAAATGATAGTTACATAATAAATATAATGAATTTGAAGTACTATCCCACTGTTCTAATATCAATGTTGATTTAGTTTTAAACAGAAATTAATAAAATTTCACATAAAAATAAGAATTCCATACACAGTTAAACTTATTACAAATTAATTATTTTGCAAATAATTTGCTAAGTGCAGGTGATAAGAAATGAGTTGAAATTTATGTCCTCTTCATGTTGTGAAATTATTTCACCAGAGAAAACAACAAGCTGATTCATGCACCTGTCACTGAGGCTTGTGGTCTCTATCATGCAATTGAGAAAGAAGATGAAAGTCCCTTGGGGAAAGGAAGGACATTAAAGTACAGTGGAGCATGGATAATTAGTCTGAGTATTGTATTGTAATGAGTTATGTACTACTATGTTTAGATTACTTGATTATTTATTATTTACTCTCATGTACTACAGCCAAGGCAAGTTTCCTTTCTAAGGATAATTAAGTCATTCTTATCTTCTTATCTTATCTTATAATGCATATAATGCCTACACCTTGAGACCGACCAAAAGTGTACTGATTAACAGAAATATGTATTAACTGTATGTCTCCAAAGAACAAATATTGGAACCAAAAATACTGTACTCAGTATCCATGTTTATGTACTAAGAGTATCTCTATTAAATGTGTTCCACTGATAATTTTTCATCACAAACCAAGTTTGATCAGCATTTTGGAATTGCTCATATCTGTCTGGTCTGTTTGCAGGAGCTCAAATGATGAGCAGCTTTAATGTTTAGTAAATAGATTCATTAAAAGAAATTTCAATCATGTTAGAGACACCTTTACAAATTTGAAATTATGGGCAGGTCCCTTTAATTCAACATGAAGAGGTCCTGCTACATTGGATAATGATGTAAAATTTATAGATGATCCTTTTTTTGTCTCATAAGTGATCTTTTTTTTTGCCATCTGCCATTTGAATCAGTTGTGTTTCCTATTGTGGTAATTTTTCAAGTGTGAGTATGTTTCATTTTAGATGACTTTTCTGACTTAGTATGCTGGTACATGTAATGTTTTGTTGGTTAAGTTTTTGTGAATACTATGAGCATGTTTGGTATGCATGCAGGGATGTGTGTATGTGTGAACAGCAGAAGTCTGTACTGTATTTACTGTAGAATTGGCATTGATGCTGTGACAATGAATTTCCTAAACTGGATAATAAAGGCTTGTCTTATCCTTTTTCATCTAATTTAAAAACTGCCCCATGTCATATAGATGACAGCTACACAAAGCAAGAGTGTTTTCCCATTGCCAGAGTCAAAAATAAATAAAAAAACTCTGATACGCCTTGTGACCTACATTTTTTTTTTTACCTCACTTAAGGTGGGTCCTGAGGGCGATTTTCCGATCGTCCCAATTTTTAAACATTTAACCATCTTTTTTAAAATCAGCATGTCCGAATTACTATAAAACAGTGAAAAAATATCACAATTATTCTTTGGTTGCTATGGAAACGGCCGCCATTATGAATTTTTACATGAAATATGTAATTTTCAATAACCAGCTCCTCCGTCAAATGAAAAGCTATCCATCTGAAATTTTACACAGACATGTCCACAGATACTCTCTCAAGACTAATAGAGAGCTTTTTTGGATATCCTGATAAAATTATTTTTTACACAGCTTTAAAACTGGGGTTCCACTAATAACTAATTTTCACAATTTTTTGACAAAAACACCACGAATTTCAGAAAATTTATATTTGGAGTTGTTATATACAAAAGATTACATAATTTGGTCCAGAAATAACGATGGAGATAGGAAATTTGTTATAAAAAACATAATTTTGAGAAATTAGCCATCGAAAGTTTCAAGCGTAACGATACAAAGCTTCAGTCACCATCTTCAGATGTATTTTTCAGACAAAAAATNCCCCGCCATGTTACTGCATGTCGTATGGGCAATCCTGCTCTTCCACTGGTTCATCCCGAATCAATGCTTGTACCTGAATGAAAGGAAGCAGGAAGAGGATGGGCACAGAGGATAGCAAAAGAAAGATAACACCAGTGACGGCAATGCCCTTGGTAGCTGTGGAGTTGGCCCGACAAAAAATGAGTTGTTGAAATATGCACGATAAAGTCACACTGGCAGTACCAACAACTGTGTCCTTGTTTTATTTAATGCCCTCTCCTGTCCCTCATTCATTCCACCTAGACCATCATCAAATCACTAGTTGTTGTAAAAAGACGCTGGATATGCACTGCATATCTGGGGTGCACTTTTCTGTTTTTAAACCAGTAATTAACTACAACTGGAATATGATATGGAGTGGAATATGGCTAAAGAAGTCTCAATTAAGATTTCACAAGATTGTTTTATGGCATATATTTAACTTTTTAAAAAAAAGAGTTTGTCTCATTACAAAGATGTACTTTCTCCTTCAATAAACTAGTAGCTATTTATATAAAAAGCAAAATATATTAACCTGGCTTGTAAATGAAGGAGAAAGATATCAGCAAAAGCAAGAACTATATTCTGTGAATCCACAAAATCTATCTCTGATTTGGAAGAAAATCAAACATCAAATTTTAAAAATAGTTAAGAAACAAGCTAGTCTCCTAGCTTATTTTGCTCTTTTTCTTGTGTTGCTCTCTTAATGTTGTTTTTTTTCTGGCTCATTTTAACTGAAGTTATCAACTGTGAGCAACTGCTTCACATAACATCTTTCTGGCAGTTTATGCCTGCTTACACTGATTTTTATGGCAGTACTTCTATTCGCCTTTTGATTTACATGTTAAGAAGGGCAATGACCCTTCCCCTCCACCAACAAAAAACAAAAAAAAAATCCCTCCATCCCTTGAAAGGCAGGACAATGTTTCAAACTTAGGACAATATTTAATACATGGAGCTGGGGGCAGTAAGGTGTGATTTTTGAGTAGTGCGTGCTGTTGACAATGTGTGACCTGACAGTGGGCCTAAAGCAGAAACTGGCACATGTCAAAACAAAAGAAAGGAGAGAGAGAGAGAGAGAGAGAGAGAGAGAGAGAGCGCAAAACAAAAAAATGTAGGTTAATCGCTATCATCAGGCACTGGAGTGGATGAATGTGAGTATGTGGGTCAGTTCATGTCATCTCAACCTCTATACTGTTTTGGCAGAAAGTGACTTGTGTTTTCCTGAATTATATCTCACATCTGTTCAGGATAAGGGTGAAAGGTATGCCAAGGTCTCTCTCTTCTTTTCTGAATTCCCTGTATCTTCTGTTTAGTGTTAAAAAAACAGAAGTGCAAGTATGTTAAAGGTGGGAGTGTACGTCAAAAATAATTCTCTATTTCAAGTACTTTTTATCTCTGAGAATTATCTTTAGCTCCCTCAGAACCAATTTCATGAAGAAAGAACATTGAAATGTTATTGCGCATGTGTGCTTCATGATGTAAGAAGGAGTGCTGAAGTGACAGGTATTTGGTCCTTGCCCAAGAGGAAGAGCTTTGTGGGAAAAAATAGTGACATCATTTATGGTTGATGTTGTTTGCTAGTCAGGCAGCAGGATGACAATCAATGAAGATGGTGAGAAATAACACATTAACATGGAATGAACTATTTGGTAGTAATAAAGAGGGACCAAGTTTTGACTTCAGAGCTATATAACGTTTAGCAGAATGTTCAACAATCAGTACCATAATGAGAGAGGGACTAGACTTTCAGCAGTGCTCACAAATAAGCCACCAGGAAGGTCTTTGCAACTGCATATTTATGACAGTGATTCCACAGCAGGCCATACTCACCATGCAATCATAATACCATTGTCTGTGCACAGCCTCTGAGGTGGACACACCAATCTGCAGTTGTGTAAGGCACATATGTGTTCCAAATTGGCTCGGATATAAGAGTTGCTTGCCACACCTCCTGATACAACCTTTATATGAAGAGAATCAATGGAGAAAAAGAAAAAAAAAGATTAGCTTTGTTTTCAGGATTGCCATTTGCTCTTCACTCAATTCTCTGGACTTTCTGAAGTTTCAAGTAGACTGAATCATTTAGTTCAAACACACTTGTTTTTGAGAGCATTAATATGTTATTCTATACTACAGAAAGGTAATGCCTGAGGCAAGCAGTGATGGCAGACAAATTTGAGACAATGAAGATTGAAGTTTTGTTTTATATTATGCTTTTTTTACATCCAAAGAGCATCTTGAACTAGCCCTCTCTGCAAGACAATATTCACTGATTAAAGAGAATTCTCTGAAGAGAGGCAACTCTGGTTTTTAAAATTGCTCCATTTTCCTCACAGTAAGGGGTTGATATGGAGGGGCTGAGAACAAGGGATTAGTAAAAAGATTACAGCGTTTGGCTAATTTTTGTATCAGAAATGTTGGCTTATCATCTGTGGAGTTCAGACTGCAGAAGACATACTACTGCATCTTCATAGTGTACAGTTATGTGAAAACTGGGCCACAAAGCAATACACAAGTGTGACTATTCAATATTTGTACGGCATGCTTTCGACTTTTGAAGGAAATGCTCTAAGCAATGATTGGTTACACGTAAGAGGCTCTTAGCCAGTCCAAGGAAAATTATTTCAAAGATAAATATGTAGTTAATAATGTAGTAAATGGTCAAATATTGATGCCTATCCATAAACAGTATCACAAAGAGGCTTGTTTTGTACATCCTTAAATAAAACTGCCAAAACTGTGGAAAGTAATATTTTCTTATGACTGATGCTTTGAAGATGCAAACATAAAACTGCTTATTACACACCACTGTGCACAAATGGAGAAAGCTGAATGATGTCTATGTATCCCAAGTCTTTTCCTTACTGGCAAAAATACTTTACCTACCAGTGTCTTAGAATCTCCTAACATTTCCATCATCTCAGTAAAGATAAATGCTCGCTGTAGCCTTCTAGCCAGATGATATGTCACATTATACTGGAACCAAGCACAGATGTCGGCAACATTGGGTAGTACTTCATCGTGTGACAAGCCTGTATAAAATTGAGCTCTGATGAACAACACTGATTAATAACAATCAAGTACCAAAACACACTGGAAAATCGAAGTATGAAGACTTTCCATCATTCCATTACATGACAAATTCAAAATCAATAGGATGAAGCTTGATGCAATTTACATTCTGACTAATCCTTGATTTTCCAATTATCCACAATTGCAAACCCAGTAACTGCAACTTTCTCTTAATTGCAACATCTTCCAAAACAAACTGTTATATTTTTATATACAAGCCACTGGAAAATCGCAACTTCATTTAATTGAAACTATTTGCATTTAGTTTTCATAGGATAATCAGAACACCTTTTAATTGCTATTTTTCCATACTGATGAGAAGCTGCAATTAAGTGGAGCTGGTGATATGATAAAATGACATTAAATTGCAGTGAGTTCTTGAACAAGGTAGTGCTGAGTTATGAAGCTGAATTACAAAAATGCATAAAATAAAAGAGATTTCTTGTCAAATTATGTTTACCTATTTGAAATTTCTTAGAAAAGCTTCATTTAAATGCAAAGAAAAACTCTAAAAATAAATATGCTTTATGTTGAGTCATGGGCATGTTGAAGAATTACAAATATGAGAATAGGTCAAACTGGACTCTTGAAAGATTCATTGTACCCCAGGGACCTAAACCTATTGACTACCAAGCCACACTATTTTATGTGTTCTCTTTTTGGAACATGATGCACAGCAAAGTTAAAATAAATACATCTTATTTCTTGGCCAAGCCACTGCTTACCTAATCTCTCATACTCTGATAATATTTGTCTTCTTGCTGCAATTTTCAGGCCAGTGAAGGAAAAATTACAATTGGCTCTGGTTGTCATCACATGTACTGGTGGAAATACAGTGTGGTCACCTCTCTGTGCCATCATTTCAACTGCGGCACCTCCACACATCTCACTATACCCAGGCAGACTGTTCAGTTTCAGTTCCCGTGCTGTCTGTAGAGAACAAGTGTTTTCAGTCAGTAATCACAATAAATTTCTCCTTCAAAAAGAATAACATCCTAAAGAATGGAGTTGATTTTCCACTAGACAGTGATTTTTTTTACCTTTCATACCACTTTGTACACTAACAAGGATATTATTATGAATTGTCTACCTCATCATCTCACCACATAACCATCTCTGAACTTCATGAGCCAAAATCGATAAACCATTTGTTCGGTGTTTCTCAGCTGGGGTCGCTGTTGATTTAGAAACAGATCAATGCAGGTTGCAGGAGCCTACTTGGTCAAAAAAAATTGGACTATCAGAGTCAATAGTACCAGAGTATAAAATCTGTCCAAAGGATTGTGTAGAATAATCATATAGTCTAACATGAACCACGCAGCAAAAGTGGTGAAATTCAGTCTAGAATTTGTAAAAAAATAATAATTGCAGGCAGTGTTTCCCAATGGCTTCACAGGATTTCATTTTTGCGGGCCTGTAATCTGCAAAAGAAGGCCAAATTTTTAACCCTTTTTCATGTAATTTAAAATGTTAAAAATCTACATGAAGGACCCTCACCGTAAACAGTATATAATTTGAGCACAGTGGTGGCACCAGACCTGCAGACTAGTCTTGGCCATTTCAGAATGTTCCTGTGGTTCGAGGAGAAATTTTCATTAAATGGCTCAAAGAGGCTTTTACAATTTGGCACCTGCAACCATGCACAGATTGTCTTTATGCTCCAAATTCATGGAAATCAGCCACACAGTTGTGAGCTAGTCTATGGCCAAATAGAGCAGCAATAAAGCAACACTGAAAACTCTGGCATACTGCCTCACAACTCAAATCTCTAAATTGATTCAAATTGACAGACTATTTCCTAAAGTGCTCCTGTGTTAAAATGCAGTCTAGTAAGCTCAAAGATATTCATTATGAAATTAATGGGATCCTTAAAAAACACCTTTTTTTATTAATTGGTATTAAATCCAAGTAATTACTATATTCTTACAATGATTTCATAATCATAAGTTCCAAAGGACTATACCATAACTTCAACTCAATGAGGTCTTAAAGTCAGTGAATGAAATTAAAAAGTTTGATGAATAAAATAATGGTATTCTGACCAGAATATTACACTGAATAGGCATGTTTGTCTACAACATATTCAAGATTATGAAGTTCTGTTGTATTCAGACTTTCCATTTCAGTTTAAGGGGAGCTGTCTCACATTATTGCCCACTTCTAGCACAAAAACTGAGAGTGGGAGATCATTATCCCAAAGACCTCATCATGATCAACTGGCATCAGTTTACAAGGCTTTAACCCATGCAATGCAACAGTCAAATCGGTTATCACCTTCACACTCCTACACTGGGTATACGGTCAAATAAATTTGAATGCCAGCACCAACCCTGTGAGGCAGCGGTTAGTTTTACAGCCCAGTTTGAGCTGATCAATCAGCAGACAGCATGTAGAAAAGTCAGTATCCATAAAACTGGATCATGCAGCCAGCAGATGGCTGGATCTGAGGCACCTTGCACTATGAGCAGAGAAATGGATATGACTGAAGCTGGGATTGCCAGTTAAGAGGAACTAGAGGAAAGGATTGTCTGATTTTTCAAAAACCTTGCCAGAAAGGAGTAAGAAATTCTGAGAAAACTGGTGGTAGCCTTTTGGATAACCTGGAGGCACGTTTAAATAATGAACCTAATAAACCATATCATATACACAATATATCTGGCTTTGCTAAGTGTTAGTGGAAATATTTTAACATTGATTGTGGCAAATTGTCTTGAAAGGTAAACTTCAAAGAGAAAATGATTCGGATCTGAAAAAAGATTTTTTTTTTTTTTGGTTGAAAGCTATTTGAGCTGTTTTTTCCTTTCTGCAGAATTCAGAATGAGCTCACTATGAATATGTAGGTCTGTGAATGGAACCTTGGGAAATTTTCAGATCAACAAGTTTTTCACTGTTACTAGTTTTCGTTTACCAGACTTCCGCTGTCTTTTAAAACAAGGCATACTGAACAGGTGCTGGGGATTGTCATAAATATTATTATGGGAGCACACAATGCCAGACACTGTCACAAACATTGTCACTGGAAAGCAATTCAAAAACTGTTACAAATATTGTCATAGATGCTCACCTCACAGGTGTAAATGTGACCACAAGTTTAGTTCATGTTTGGCAAGCACTGGATAAAAGACTGAAAAAACAGTTCAGCCAATGGCATGAATTTAGGAGTAATGCATATCCAGGGCAATGGCAGTGTTCCTTTTGAAATCTTCTTGCACTGACCAAATTTGGCTTGACTGATTCTAACACAGTGTATTGCTTGACTGGCTTCTCCCACAGTGCATTGTTCGACTCTGTTCTACCAGAGTAAACCATTTGACTGACCTCTACCTCAGTGTATGTCACATAACATAGTGTAAGCAGCCAAAACGTGTTTTGAAAGTGAGTGGCACACATTTTTAAGGAATTAATGTAGAAACTATACATTTCTCTGACAGTACCAAGAAATGACATATTTTTGCTATTGATATACAATATTCACACATCAATGTACATTTTCCAAGATTCTGAACTATGGTACCTTGTCATATGCCTCTCCTGGAGCTGTGTCCTGAGAAGACCCCAAAAGCAAAAAATCATCTATGTCCTGTGCAACAGCCAGCAAGCAATGACCCCCACTGACCAATAGGACCAAGAAAGGAAACTCTATCCTGCAAATATCAGAAAAATATTTCTCACAGATACTTTACTTTATGTGTTATATATAAAACTGGATATGAATAGTTCTCATCAATATGCTCAGTCAGATCATGAGTTTAGTACAAAACTGAATCACATGCTTTATCAGTCATACATTTTAATGGAAACATAATAACATCAAAAATAACAACATTCCAAAATGAGGAAGATTGTTTTTATGCACAACAATTACTTATCCACTTCTTTCACCATAAAAGAAGAAATTTCCATTCTAAAAGAAAATGCTCAGCAATAACTCTCTGACATCTTTGTTCTTCAAGTGTAGGGAATGCACCATTATTTCTTTAACCCCTTCGTGACCCATATGACGTACAGCGTACGTCATTTTTTGCTCTTTGTTAATTGTGCCAAGATGCCGTTTGGACGTATGTGGTACGTCATATATAGTGGCTAGCCAGGACCAGTAGGACGTATGTGGTACGTCATATTTTTCTCGCATTTTAACTAATCATAGCAAATAATTAGAGCCAAACCGACTTCAGAATAGTATTCAGCGATATTTTTTCAGTACGAATACACCTCTTCTGTATCGAAAGTTTATCGGAAGGAAGCGTAAGCAGAACCTGAATTTTGCTTTTCTTTGTTCCTGTATACAACCGGCGTGCTGTTCACGATGGAGCCCTCATCAAGTTTTTGAATGACCTTGAACTTTATTATTATTTATTGAACGTTATTATGTGAAAGGCCATTCATTATCCGTCAAAAAAATATATACTTTTTTTACACTTTGGAGTACACTGGAAGTGAAAATTCCTCATGTATTGACAGACCTCTAAATTCACTGATTCTCCTTACAATTTTCTAGCAAAAATATGGGAAAATTGAATCACCAAGATACCTTCCGTCATGAAAGGGTTAACACCAGTTTTCACTGGTGCACAAATCTTCTTATGGGTTTGAGCAGCTGGAGTGTCATTAAAATTTGTGATTGTTGTTATTTTCTTTTTCATTCAGTAATGTTGCTGTTTTGAAGCTCATGTCATTTTAAACTTGTAACTGAAGAAGACACTAAAGCTGAAGTAGTTTATTGCTGTGTACTTATTATGTACATTTTAAAATTACCAGTAATATTTGAGCGGCTTACTTTCTACCTTTTATCGAAATATAATGATCATACTAATGCTGGTATATGGAGGGGGGAAGAATGCAACATAGTTCTTAATGCTGTACTGGATAAAAACAGAGCAGTCAAAAAAAACATGAATAGTAATTGTGACACTATGCTTATGCCATTCCCATTATCATGAGAAATTTCTGGGAATGGCTATGATCTTGTCAAGGCTATCTTTTATGTCAAGACCTGAAGCACACTGTCACTTATGCAAGCATCCAGCCATCAAGATATATAAAGACCTCTGACTATGTGCTTAAGAATGTAAAGCTAAAAATGGCAAACCTTTCTTCAGGTGGGAATGACATTCTTGATTTTGCTCTTTAAGTTTAATGCATGATGCTGAATCATTCCATTAACTGTGCACCAATAAAAAATTATGAAGGACAAGAAAGCAAACAAACAAACTAGTTTGATGTAAACACAGCTTGGAATTTTGAAAAACTGCTGGTGTCAATGAACTGTAGTTTTTAAACCTGCTTGCGATCCACTCTATATATCCCAAGGAATCTTCTAATGGAACATGACATGACATACATACTAGGCCATGGTGGTATACATTATCCGCTATGCCATAAAAAATGTATGTCTATAAATATTCTCTAATAAAAGACGAAAATTAACTGTGGCTCTCCTGGTTTCTGTCAAGCAAAGCATGTGGTTTTTCTTCAATGCAAGAATGCAAGGTCACTTGATAAATGAGCTATTTACACAATACATTTGATAGGTAATGTTCTCAATAAAAAAGAAGACTAAAGCTAAAAATAGTAGTGCAACAACAGTGGCCTCTGCCCTTGAAATTCTCATCCACCAGCTTACCTCCCCTTAATCAGTTTTTCTTTTGCCTGTTCTCATTTTCTGACCACATACTCATGATTGATATGAATATTGCACATTTATAGTATATGTGTTCTTTCTCGATGTTCAAGAGTCTGACAATGGTAAAAGAAGACATAAAACAGCAATACGTGGGAGAAATACCATTAATATTTCTGTGCAGGCATTAACACAAGGAAAAGACCAAGGAGTTTTTTACTGAAATTAACTCCTCTCTTCTGACAAGAGGACACTGCATAAAGAGAAGCTCAGAACACATCTGTTTTTAGTGATGAATTAATACCTTGTCCTCATGATACCCAGATAAATCAGTATTTGGTATCAGGGAATATTGGATCTTATCTGGTAACCACATCATTGGGTAATCTCATTTTCAAAAGAAGACATACCTATGACAAGAGATGTAATTATCAGCTTATGAGGATTCTTTAATTATTAGTATCAAGAACTCATGACTGCATTTCTTTGGTCCCTGTGGTGTCATGAAAGAGACCATCCTTAGCAAAGGAAGTATCAGTCTCTAGACAAGTCAAATTGGTTGCAACTAAAGTGGAGGAGCAAAGAAACAATACATAGGTTTATGAGAAGTGTTTGCTATAGTTTTATCTTAGCCTTATTCTTAGCATACAGACCATTGTTGATTCTTGCCACATCATTCTCCAACACATGGCTTCTGATAAGATGTTCCACTAATGAATTTGAAACTGTAGATTGTTACTGCCATGTTGCCCAACTTTCTCTTCTGTGATGGAAAAAGATGTCATATTTATAACAAACTCTAGAAGATGTGCACCAACTCTCACTGTGATTGGCATGCACCAACCGAAAACATACCTCTGACACTTTCTTTTCTAGAGGCTATCCACAGAAGACAAGGATGGCTTCTTTCACAATGCCGAAGGGACCAAACAAACATAACCTTTGTTATGTGTGCTACCACCGCTACCTTCCTGATATCAATTGTATCATGATAAACTTCTCTTGTTTTTACAGGCAATAGTATCTGTTTAAAGCCCTTTCACAAGTTTTTTCTTGTCACAGCTGCTTTTCATGTTCATTTCAGTGCTTTTCTTGGTCTTACTAAACTCATTTTTATTTATTTGTATTTTTACCACCCCGAGAAAACTGAGCTGACTGAAAATTTGGGTATTGTTTTATCACCTAAATTCAAAGCATTTTCTCTAATAAAGTTCTGTTATTTCCACACATAACTTTTTATTTATATTTTCCAACATTTTATTTGTCCGCAGTCATCCCTTATTTTTACACATATTTAATAGAGAAATAATGTACTTGCATGATGTGCTGTTTTTATCATATAGTTCATTAGTTTCAATATTTAAATTTCTCTGCTGTGTTGCTACAAATCAATGGTTATCGTATGACACTACTATCTCACCAGCTCATCATGAGAAGTATGCCTGGTGTCCCATTACACGTGAGTTCTTTATCGATCAGTCTCAGTACTTAAGAACTTGTTTACAGTAAAAGAGAAGAGGAATAATCTAGTAAAAAACAACTCAACCCTCTTAACCACCTTAGTGTTTTTGTCATCCAAGGAAAATGGAAATTAATACAGACAAAACAAGACACAGCTTGTTCAACCTGAATTAGAAATTGAAGAAAAAGAACACTGAAGTTAGAAAAAATGGAAAGAAACTGTCACTGGAAAAATACTCATGATATTTGGGAGTCAAGCTGTGACACACCCTGAAACAGCATGTTAAAAAGCTGATACAAAACGCCTCTGACAGACTTAAGTACATCTGCACTCCAGTAAATGGGGAACAGACCTCTTAATATTATGTCACCTGTCCACTGATTCCGTTATTTCAGTCATAGATTATTTTATCTCGCTCCACACCACAGCAAGTCTGAGCTCACTTGCAAGCTAGATTTCATACATAATCAAATTTATTAATGGTGCCTTGGTCCAGAAATATGGCTGAGGAGTGGTGGCTTAGAATGCATATCCAGAAAAGCATCATTCTTGGAAAGGGCTGAAGACATCAGAGGCAAACACCATTTATCAACTGACAAACACCAACCCCAAATGTTAGGAGTGAACCAGCATGCTAGCAGGCTGCCATCCACCAGTGAGGACTGAACTTTCTGATCCTACAGTAGACAAGAGCTGCCCAGTGCCTGTGTTGAAATCCACAGCCATGCATATAACAGACTCTTATTCCCAGGATGCTAACCATGTCTACATGGATGGTTCTGCATTCAAAGCCACCATCAACACTCGTTAGAGTGTACCTATTAAACACCTGAACAGCCATCCAGAAGATAATCCTAGACTTTGTGGCTCTTGAGGGACATTATGTTCCAATATATGGCAGAAAAATACAGCAGTTGAAGGATCACTAATGCAAATACCTTAAGAGTTTGAAAACATAATCACTATGTTAAACAAAACTGTCACATTTTAAGATTCAAAATCATCCCTCCAGGCTCTACAAAATGAATCTTCATAGAGTTAGCCATCTGACCAACATTTATGGTGTTGAAGTAACCTTCCAGTAGAAACCAGGATGACTGGGTTTCGCAGTCAGTGAAAAAGGAGACACACTATAAAAGGCTGGTGCAGCAATGCAACAGGTCACAAAAACCAATGCCATCTACCAAATCAGTAGGCAGACACTCAGAAACAATTAATAACAAAAGCAGGTAAACTGATGAACCCACTGTTTAACCATCAGACAAAACCAACTGAAAAGGATAGACCAAAGCCTCATTTTTCCAGTTGTAGACAAGCCATGTACCAGTCAATTAAACCCTGGACAGAATTAACCCAATGCATGAACCAAATTGTCAGCATTGTACCCACCACTTGGAGTCCATTGAACATCTTCTGCTCCATAGATCTGTGACACCTGCTCCTCCCACAACCACCACTCACTGGCAACATATAAAATACACCAACAACACAACCAAAGAGGACATGTGATTCTGTCCAAGAGTCAATGGGCTGTCAAAAGACAACTGCTCGCAGCTGAAGAGACTATATCATTGCCATCATCATCATGATTATCAAACTAAAGCTGGTTCTTAGTGCCCTTACTTAAGGAATTTTCACAAATAAAGAGGAGAAGGAGAAAGAGATGAGAACTACCCAGCTAAAGCTTGTTTTCTGCTTTAACCATGGCTTTTATATGTGGGTTACAAGGCATTTCTCAGTGACAAATAAATTAATGATCAAGGACACTGCCTTGACATGTCAGCAGCACTTACATTAAAACTTTGAATATGTCATATTAAAATAAATGGCAAACTCACATAACAATATCTGAGAATGTTGCATGGCTTTAGCTGTACAGATCATGTAATCATAGGCTATAGTGTTTTCAGGTATGGCACATATTTTCCATAGAATCATCTGAACTTTTATCAGTTTTCATTTTGGTAGGTTATGCCATTCATTCGAAATGTGACTTCTGAAGTGCATACATTTTCTTTGTAATTTTGGATCTTGGATTTTTTGTTTATGTCATTCAGTTGAAATATACCTTTTTCTAAGTGCATATATTTTTCACGTAAGTTTGGATCTCAGATATTTTTTTTTCAGAGACTTGTCTTGGGTTCTCACTCTGTTCTCTGATGGACCTCGGATTATGATGGCATTCTTAAAAACAAAGGTGTTCTCATGGTACTCCTGTGTATATCACTGAATTTGACAGCAGAAATTTGATAGCATGTACCTCAATATAAGATTTTTATCTTGTTATAAATTAAACATTTACAGGCATGGATTTATTATTATTTTGTCAGTTGGACTTCAAAGATGAGTATAGCTCAGTAATAAGTATATTTTTCAATGCGCATAGGCATATTTATTACTGAGGGCCAGTGGTTTGTACATCATACTGATATATGTGGCAGCAGTGGGAGGAAACAGCAAAGGCAGCTTCAGTGGGAGATCTCAGTGTTATCTGAGAGCCTGGCGCAGAGTATCACTATAAAACGCTGGCAGGGGTGCCTCTCATAAATTTTAGTGCATGGAGCTTCCTGCCCCTCCTGTTTCAACTCCTAGTACCTAGAACAGCCAGCCCTGCTGGAGTGAACATACCTGTCCATCATCCTAACAGTCAGAGCATGAGCCTCCATGTGGTGGATGGGAATCAACTGCTGACTGAAGAAAAAGTAAACTTTGAAGGTAAACATGTAACACTTTACGAGCAAAGAAGCAGGTAGAGCTAAATGTGTGAAAGCAAATTTCCCATGCTGCTGAGAGGTTGTTTATTATACTGGGAGAGTGCATGATTACCGTCTTCATTTCCTGTTCTAAGAGGTCACAGATAAGTGTGACCAAGTTTACTAGGACAGAGAAGAACAAATTCCTGCAGCATAAAAACGGCAAATATCTTTGTTGATAATTAAGATAAACCTGGGCATGCAGTTACGCGCAATAAAGTAAATCATATCTACGCAATTTCAGCAGCTGGAACCATATACTAAACGCGCACAAGAGAGTGCATTCTGGTTACGCACTAGGTTAGATAACCTCTTTGTGTTTTTGGAGGCAGTGTCCTTTGAGGTTATTCAGCTGGAAAAAGCTGGAAACGAAACTGATGATTTCAAAATGGAAGGGAAGTGAGAGTTGGGATTTAATGATCAAAAACTGTGTGTAATCTAAACCACATTTCCTAATTTGGTGACAGATACATGAAACACATCTATCAAGTGTCAGTTCCACTTTCCATGGCAAACACTCAACAAAGATGACAAGAAAACGAAACATCCATTCACATAAAAATATACCAAAATAAACTAGTTGACTGGAAACCTGTGTTTCCATGATCCTATAATTATCATGAACATGTAATCTTATCTGAAGGTGGATACATGGCTAGAAATCACTGAATCCGACTGCCTATTTTTCTTCAGTCTTTTTTTACGAGTAACTATATGGACTGCTCTGCTATCTGTTTTGATGAGAGAAAAACAAGAGCCTTCCTAAAGTGATAATATGGGAGAGACAAAAGGGCCTTAGAGATAAAAGGGCATTCATTTTCAACCAACACATTCTTGTTGGTTTACTAAAAACGTAACTCCTGAACTTATGAGGATGAGTGTGCTGTGCAGATCTCTATAAAATGTGGTCATGTCAACTTTTTGACAAATTTGTTAAGCAAATTGGGTATTTATAAAACTCACCCAGTCATATGTGCTAATCTCTGAGCATGACGAAGTCCAATACGTAAAGACATAATGAGGCCAGGTTTCACAGTAACTGCAATAGCATCAACATCCTAATGTTTGAAAACAGAGACAAAGAAACACTAACAGGTACAGTCAACTTCATTTAATTGCAACACCTTGATAACATGGAAAAAAGTTGCGATTAAAGATAGCAACCATATAATATATATATGTATATAAAAAGTTTGTTGTATGGAAGATGTTGCAATTAAGCAGACGTTTCAGTTATCTGTATTGTGATTAAGCAGAGTTGAATGTATTATGATGAAATAATCACAAAAGAACAAACTCCTGAAATATAAATTTGCAGAACTATTCCATGTTGATCTTATTCATCATGAGGATATCAGTATACTAAACCAGAACAAACTTTTTAGGTAATAATTCCTTCAGTATTTTATGAAAATCGTATGAACTGATAACAACAACAAAGTGAAATTTCATCAGATCTATGAAGATTGCATCACCAAACAGAACCAAACTAATTTTCATTACTGATTGTGCAGTAATTATAGCACTGATGACATAGAAATCTAAATATTAAGAAGAGCCATCCAGTAATGACCAGTTCTCTGAACTGAACTACTACCCTTCTGTACACCACTGGGCCTGTCTGGTTACCGTTACTACAGGGTAAATATATATAACTGAGAGTAAATATATTCTCCAAATTGGGCCCCCTTATCCTAGTGGACATTAATCAATGCCAAATCAGTGAGTCAATATGAATATAAAATATCTATACTCTAGATACTGAATACGAAATAATACCTCCTCCCCCTCCACCCATGCCAAACTTTGGTTCATTTATGCAGTTTATCAACACCAGGAAAATTTCAACACAGAAAGAGAGATAAAGGGAGACCAAAACAATAAAAGTAAACTTTGGATGAATGATAACTTCCGCTTATAATCTCCCTTCATTTCTTAACATGGCCTGCTGGAAGTCACTGCTTACTTGTAAGTGCATGTTAGCAGCATCTAATGCTTCCTGTACCACGGACTCCACATTCTGTGCATGCAGCTCTTTAGCAACATTAGGGATGATGCCCCCTGTTCTGAGGGAACACATGAAATGTATATCTTAAGACACATGGGGTTTATAGTGAAGCACAGGCATTACAGAATAAAATGTTTATAGGTGCCAAATCACACCAGGGGACATAAAAAATGTTTATATTGCTCCTCTCATTTATCAACAAATCAAAGGCATTTAGGGTTGGCTATAAAAGAATAACTCCAGATGGAAAAATGAGAATATTAGGTGCTATATCAAGATGCAGAAAAAGGTGAATTTGACTTTATCTGCCCCATGCAGTCTTTTTCCATGAAGTGTCCGAGAGGGGTTCTTATGTTGGGGTTGAAATGCTAGATGTACCAAAGGTTTACAATATAGTGACATTTGACCAAGAATTTATTCCAGCCACATTCAGGCATAAAACTACAGATTCAAGATACACACTCTTTTCAACCACCTGCAGATAACAACAAAAAGGCAATGTTTTACTTTTCAAAAAACATCTAAACCTTACAACCGTTTTCAAAATCACAGTAGATCTTATGAGTACTATGATTATTTGAAGAGAAAAAAAAATCTTTTTGTTCAATTGTAAAGGACAGATGCATCAAATAAATTATGCTGAGGCAATAAAAAGGCAAAAGATTTTGCCTGGATTACATGGTCAAATATAATCATTGAATTAGAATGACTACAACCTTAGTTGAATGCTAGAAAAAATATTTTCTACAGAAGTGTCTGCAGCTGCTGATGTTATCATTTTCCCAACCAAATCTCCTTTGGGCAAGGGGACTAATCCTGATGCATGGGCCAAAATATATTAGTCCCTCAAAGCAAAAATATTCAATAACTTTACAATAACCTTCCTTTACAAAATGAATTCTTTGGGCAAAAGATAATCTTAGAGAGAAAAAGTACTTGGAAAGAAACAATTTTTTTGACATGTCCATCTACTGGGTGTCACTGACTGAGAAGTAAATTTCACAAAAGTGCCACATCAATGTATTACACATTTTACCATATAGATTTGCCTGTTCCAGTGATTATGTGGACAATTAAAGTGACTGACTAATCTCCATGCTCATTGTTGGTTAAACTAGTTAAACTGTTGGACTTCTTATTTTCCTTTGTCAGTTATTCCCTGGAGTCTGATATTGAGATGCATTCATTTTCACTTGACCTATATGAGGATGGCATTTTAGTCAACCTGATAATGGTTAGAGAAGAGTGTCATCTCCTAACTGATCTTTGACCTGAAATCACAAATTTAATAATATACCCCTCATTAACAAACTATAATTGCTAAAGAAAAAATTGATAAGAAAATAAAATCATAAAGCATTACTCATTATGTATGGCTGTTTGAGAATGCAGCGCCTCTCCAAGGATGTTTCCACATTCATCCACAACAGCAGCACCTGTGTCATCACAGCTTGTTTCAATTCCCAAAACTGTTCTCCTCTCAGTGATGGATAATTTTGTTGCTGACGATGAAAATTTACGCCGAGCAATCAAGTTGTGGTGACAACAGCAATGTTGCAACACAAGTCCACTTCTGGTCCTACTGAAATAAAGGTATGCCTTGACAGTTGTAAGAGCAAGTCCTCTGCCTAGTGTAATGGTGCTAGACGACATGATGTGGATTCTTGCTCTTAGCAGTCTGATGAGAATCATGACTGCATTCATTAGTTTCTTTCTTGTCTGTCCAGTTACATATGGAAAACTTGCTTAGTGTCTGAAATATACATTCAAAAAACCACCATAAAATCTCTAGCTTCCATTAGCACTGAAGAGCTAAGCTGGTATGTAGGTGAGAGATGGTGCTTCACAAGGTGCTTGGTTATTACACAAGTTCTAAGCTGGATTCCAGGATTCTAAAGTGCAATTCGGTATTTCTTTTTAGATGTAATTCAGCATCTCTCAAGCAACAATCAAAAAAAAAAAAAAATTAAAGAGATTTTCAGACATGCAACTGCATTAAAATAGTCAGAATAATCACAGAATATTGTGCCTGTGGCTAAATCAATAACTGCGTTAACGGTAACCAGCTGTTAACTGGTTAACACAAGAGCGGTCCTGTCTCAGAAGTTAGCGAAATATCCATAAAAACATAGCGAATCAATTTCCAATGAATTAGATCCAGATAGATTCAAATCTAGAGATCGAAGAAGTTCAGCAGACATTTTTGCGACTTAATAGTCATGACTAGACTAGTCTAGTCTTATGTCTTATTACTCTTATACTTATACATGTAATGTTCTGAACACAGGTTCCCTGTGATGAAATGGACCTTGCACTACTGTAATACCTACAGCCCTTATAAAAATTGCATGCATCTT
The DNA here is from genome assembly GCA_033807755.1 of Ellobium chinense. NCBI lineage: Eukaryota > Metazoa > Mollusca > Gastropoda > Ellobiida > Ellobiidae > Ellobium > Ellobium chinense. The sequence goes on along the minus strand of JAWQUT010000002.1, from coordinate 6,454,320 downwards.
CATCACATATCTTCTCAATGTCATGAAGCCTACGGTGAGCTTAAGCTTGATCTAGGCCATGAATCAACATTATTGAATGTTTTCAAACCCAAGTTCACGCACAGGGCGCAGCCATCTTTGATAAGGTAGGCAACTCTCGATTTTTTTTTTCATCATTGGGTATTTCTAAAGTCAACAAGTAACAAGAACATTGTAAAGATGCGGCCAAGTATAACAATCTGAGACAAATTATCAAAGGCATTAATCTAGAGATGTATCAACACAAGTGATATTATCTTTTTACTCAAGGCACCAGAAGAGCTGATGGAGAGCAGCTGAAAATGCCAGGGCCCAGGGATGCCTTGGTTTCTTCTGGAAAGGTTCAGGGCAGCATGCATGAAGTCCCATGGAAAATACAAAATATTGGCGATCGTTGAGGGGGGGGGGGGGGNGGGGGGGGGGGGAGGCGTGGAAGGTGGTTGTAGTAAAAATATAGCTATTTCTGAGCACTAAATCACAGATTTTAGACTTTCATGAGTCAAGCTCATGGCAGAGATCTCCGCGGAAGATTTGAACCTGTTATTTGTATTTCACTGACAATGACTAGGAGAAACATGATCTTTTCCATTCATGTGGTAATTAATTACAATAGACGCCTGTAGAAATTGAAGGGACTGGCCAAATCTTGATTTTATCCTTTCGTGATATAATATAAGGGATATAAAAGTCTTATAGACACCTGCATGCTTTAAGTTTGACATGTTGTGTGTCAAGCCCTTCCAAATTTAAAGCATGTTTTCGTATCAACCTTTTAAGAGCCAGTGAAGTTTATATTATACTCTTCAGCGCTAACTATTTGTGTTGAGAAAGTGAAGTCAGAAGTGTCGAAGAAAATAAGAAGAATCAGAGCAGTGCGAGAGTGTGGAGTGGTTTACAAGAAATAGCTGAATGGCATGTACTGTGTACACATGGTCTGTAACAGGACGGTTTATCATTCTTCGTTGTCATTTCTCTCATTAGCGCTAAGCAACACTGCCTAATGTTGTGTTTTGAAAGTTAGATTATCCTAGAAGGAGTTGTGGTGGAGGTTTTCTCTGCGAGGAGGTAGTAAGAGGTCCCGAAGTGCTTTTTTTTTTGTTTCACGGACGGCTTGTGACCATACTTTGAGATCATACCGACCACATAGACTAGACCATATCTCTATAGTCTATTTAAGAAAGAAAATGTCAACTCCAAAGCATCGCAAAGTCGGGGACTGGCGAAATCTCATGGACAAGATCCATGCGAGCTTATCTAATGGAACAACCGTTAAATTGTTTGAGGATGATTATTTCGTGTTTGAGTTGATTAAGGTAACTCCCCCTCTTTCTCCGCCTCAGAGATCAAACATTAAAATAATAGATTAGATGTAGAATATAGATCTAGACGTCTAGATCTCGGATATAGAGATTGAAGCTATTTAGAAAAGTCTCCAGACAGCTTGATAAGCTGTGAGCTTAACTTATGTTATGATTACAGGCATTCAATTTTTCAAACAGATTGTTGCTGTATATATTATATGTAATTTTCACATTTCTTGCCTTCAGCAGCAATGAAATAAACATGAAGGAGGGGAAAAAATATCAAGAAGGAAAATGCTATTACAGGCATTATGTATGCAAAACCCTTTTGACTCTTTCATGAAGGTAAACTTAGGAGAATTGGAACCCAGCAGTTGTCACTCAAATGAACAGTTGGCATTATAATACCATTGATCCAATGGCCACATCACATAATCCTTGCATTAATTAAGACCTTACAAAAACCACAAGACACCTCCACAACATTAGAGGGGTTCACTGTCATTAACAAATGCATTAAACAGCTGTTAAATAATGCAGGGTTTGTGCATATGGTCACATTTCTTTCACATTGTGGGAGATACGTTGGTGATGGTGTTGTACTGTTAACCTGCACTTCATTAAACATTAGTGCGCTGTCATCTCTTCAGTAATGATGAAAATAGCTTATATCGCTGCAAAAATTATATAGTTTATAGTATCTAAACACCAGCTGAATTATACAGCCCACGGAGAGATGAATATAAGTATTACTGGAGGGCTTATTGCCTTCGTAATTTATGTAGTCTCCATTTGCTTGATACATGTAAAAAAATTGTGATTCTAATAAAATGGCTGTGTATATATTAGTTTAGCTCCTTATGAAGCATGTATTTCTCAATTTCAGCTTTTGTATGAGGACTCACTGGATGTCTATATCAAGCTTGACATTTTAACAGTCATTGAACAGTACGGAAGTGGAGTTTTGCCTTCAAACAGGTAATGTGAAACAAGTTGAAGCAGGTTTAACTAAGGTATTTTTGTTTATTTTCAGTAGCAACTGCACATTACAACAAGGATGCAGATTATTGTCCAAGATTCATATGAATCAAATTCATTGAGATTTAAGCTTTTTGCAGTGGAAAGTCAGTTTCCTCATATAGTGGGGGAGGATGTTACATCGATCTTGCACTTTTTGATACCAACAAACAGCTTTTACGACAGGTTCCATATGCCAAGTGATAACGAATATGAGGTGGGCCCACCTTGGCAGAACCCTCCTGTGGATGGTAGGCGTCCGTAATGATCCTTCTTTGTTTAAGTAAAATACGAGTTTTCAACCTCTTGGCGTTCTGTAAAATCAATACCGCTTAATGTAATGATACATTTTTTTAAACAGAGCATAGCAAGACCTTTCCATTGACATGCAATACTTTATATCTCTGATGGCTAGACGAGGCACTATGACGGACTGAAAATTTCAGTTACCCCCTCTGTACAACCGCCTCTCTTACTCAGCAAAATGAATACCGCTTAACATGATGGTACTATTTTTCAGATAGGGTGAAACAAGACCTTTCCATTGACATGCAACACTTTATATCTGCGTCGACGAGGTGCGTCACAAAGGTGTATACTGAGATCTTCAACTTACGTATTTTCCACTGACTCATTAGTTCAGCAAAATTAAAAGCGCTCAGTTCAAAAACGAGCTAAGTCAGACGCCAATCATTCTGCCATCTTTATAAGCACATCTGTTATTGCGTAAACAGGCTGGTCAGTTTTGTGACAAGATTTTGCCCCAGTTGCAGTGGCACTAAGTTTCCATTGCGCATAACACTGCAGCAAAATGCTTGCACTTACAAGATTCTAAATGCTTGAGCAAACTCATGAGGCAGATCGACATGAATCTAGCCATAGTGGTAAGATCTAGCTGTGAGTAGTGATCACCCATGGCATAACGCCCTATTGCTTATTCGAGACAGGTTTAACTTCCATTTCTTCTGTTATTATTCACTGATTGTAATGACAGAAAAAAAGCAAACCTGTAACATTCAGAAGTCATGTCTAAGTTTTGAAAGTCGGTCTGCTTCTCCAAAGTTGCAGTCGTCCGAAATTCCGTCTGCTGAATGAGAGAAATCTTTTCGGCGAGTCAGGATTATGGTCATTATTATCAACATTTTGTGTAACTACAAATAATATTTTGTGTACTTCAGGAGGGCACACCACTCATCTTATGAATGAAGTTAAAACAGATTTTGTAAATGCCATTTGATACCCCAAATCTGTTCACGCAGAAGGTCCAAATAACATTTTCTTCTAAAAATATCATTAATCCAAAGTACATAGGGGTAGGCATTTTTTTCTCCTCCTAGATTGCTTCGTAGGTACCTGCTGGCACCCGCATCATTCTAATGTTTAGTTGTCTCTAAGAGTACAAGAAGATCTGTGAAAGTTAGAACAAGACATGCTCGTCCATAACCTGAGATTGGTGCAGACACTGGTCTGTGAAAGCGATCATGAACAAAATAAAGTTTATGAGTATGGACAGAAGAGGGGAATTGATTAGCTGACCAAAGACTGTGTATAAATCCATTTTTTTTTCTCAGACTGGTTACGGCTAAACGGCATTTAGTTTACCTCTTGTCGCAAGAGCTGTGCAGTTTTGAGAACGATTTTCTCAGGGGTTGCACTCTTTACCCTCTTTTGTGGATACTTTCCATATATTTTGGACATTGTAACAACGATAGTTTTGTCTTCTGTGTGCCGACAGACCTGAAATCCGATTTGAAATCCGAAATGGGTGATTCTGACAGGGTTGTGAATAAGTGTATACTCAGTATGTCTCACAGTAGTGTTCAAAGTCTTCTCATATTATCTTCTGCAGCTTTACAAGCGTAACAAGTCTTGTGGTACCTGGCAGCGGTAGCTATCACATCATCTGCTGTAAACATTGCCATACTTCTTAATTCATTGAAAGATATGGCAATATGCAGAACTACGTGTTATAGTAGTGCAATTGCCTCTGCCCAAGTACTCCCCACCCCCTTCCTCCCCCCTGCTCTTGTATTTCTTTTTCTTTTTTGTTAGGCCATATTCTGAGGACACATGAATATTTCTGATTTGTGATTAAGAGATTGCAATTACTTCCACCCAGTTTGCTTTTTTTTTTTTTGACTTCTTGTTCTCTTTCAGCCAGCCATTTTTTTCCCCCAGTAGCCTATATCTGTTTAGTGAAGAAAAAATTACAAGCTGACATCAGTAGCATTGAGAACGCGGTGAAGAAGTCACAGAATGCAGTAAAAAATTCACGAAGAATGGGTTATTATGTATTATTTGTGGCTTTTGAATGTTTGGCGAGGGACTGAATTACAGTCAATTTTTTCGAACGGCTAATGTGGCATCGTTCTTTAATGAAAGGACTAATTTATACATCTAATCATTAGATCTAGACTGTTATATGAAAAGTGCATGGATTTGTGATTTGTGTTTAGTCACCAACGGCTGTGTTCAAACAATGGAGATACATGATATTTATTATACGAATAAGAAAACAAAACTTAATTTTGGTTCCTAACTTGCCAATGTTGAAGAGCAAAAATTAATGCGACACCGTCAAGACTACGCGCGCTAGTGCCGTGCTATGCTGACAAAGCACTCTCAGAATCCATTCGATACTGAATAATTTCGAATGCAAGGGAGTAGGATACTGAGAACCTTCAAGATGTAAATTGCGGATTGCGTTTTCAATGATGTGGTAATAAATTTGATGCAAAAACATGGAAGTAATTTAACGAATGCAACTCGTATTCGTTATCGAGGACAGAATTGCTCTCGCCCGCCCTGCAACATTACACCGGTGTCGTTAAGATGGAAACGCTCGTGGTATCTTTTAAGGTGGGTATTCTTTTGAATACAATTGGAAGCAGTTAATATTGATCTAAAGTCGTGAAATACCGTTTTGTAAACTTAGACAAAACGTTTTAGAGTATTCTGAAATAGACTTTCAGCGATCAGTTATGTTCTAAATCGCTGAACTAAAATTTCATCAACACGCCAGCCTAAAAAAAGTTCTGGCCTAATGCGTGTTTCAAAACTTAAAATTCCTTTTAAAAAAGATATGCATGTTTACTCTATGGAGAACACTACCAAATGTGAAAACAAATATTTAGTTATCGTTTCCGGATGATTTCAACAGACCTTTTTACATGGGAAAGTATTTGTTTCTCACCTAACTGTAATTAGGGTAAACACAGGAAACGTCCGCGTTTTTTCGCTTCTTCAAGACCCATTTTTAGGTCGTTCCAGTGGTCATACCATGACGGCCCACCTCGTTTTAGAATCAGAAAAAGATGTAGATTTTACCATGTGAAGGTCAGTTTGGTATCACAAAGTGCACGATTTGCACGCAAACATGTCATAAGTGGCCGGACTAATAGGCAAATCCTCAAGACATAATCCACAAGATCATTTTGATGCTATAGAAATGTTAGATTATGCTTATGTAATGAAAATTTCATACTGGATTGCTTATAACAGCATAAGATTATGAATAGATTTCAAGAATCTTCAATGGTTCAGCTATGAATATCACAGTAAAAATGTCTTGCTATTTCGTTAGTAATGATAAAATCTTTCATGATCTTGGTCATCATCAAGGCCTTTCTGGATGACAAATTCAAATTCTTCCAGAATGGCAAAATATTTTATGAAGACAGGGGAGCAGCGACGCAGTAATAGATTACTGGGCTGAAAATGCTTGTCTAAAATTTATCATGTTCTCCCATATCAACACAATATCATGTCTCAACATCATTCTATATACAAATACTTTAGTGTTTTAGCAGTGGTGCTGTGACTATAAATTTTATCTTTAGTGTGGATCAGGCCATTACCGCTTTACTTGATGTTTTCCGAGACCTGGACACCAGCCCCTCATCAGTTGCCCTTGCTACACAACTCCTGTTGACAGTTACCACCATTTTCATTGAAAATGAGGAATTAATGGTAATTTGCCTGTCTTTGTTATTTTTGCAGTGTCTGTTTTGTGGGATTAATAGGTCTGTGTTTCTCTGAACTAACGTATGTTAAAGAGGAAGGGTGGAAATTATTATTTGCCATCTGAAATAAATTTTACTTATGACTGCTTCATGAGGAAAATGTATATATTTCTCATTGATGCTCTGCAACCCTTGAACTACTGTGGAACACTGATCACCCACTCATCCTTGGATCAAGATACTGAAGGTGTATTGTTAAAAGTATTGTGTTATCGATTGTGATCTCTATAAGAATCACCATAAGAATGGAAGTGTGTTAAGTAGGAGTTTGTATAAATCCAAGGGTGCACCAATGGAACTCCTCTGTATTTGAATTCACCATTGCATTAGGTAGTCCATTTCAACACTACCAATGTATTGTTTATTGAAATTGAGTTCCTAATATTACATCCTGCATCAGAGCGTTTAGAGTTGATTATTCTCTGAGTGTTTTTCTGTTTTCATCAAAATCCTCACAGGAAATGGAGCTGTGCACCACATTCATTGGTCTTCTGATGGATCTTCTCACCAAAATCAACAATGTGACCACCAGGAGACTGAGGGCATGTTGCTGTCAGTGTTTAGCACAGATGGAAGTCTGGAAACCTGTAAGCATTTCAGGATTTAATGTTAATAAAATAAAAGCTGGACACAGTTATGTGCCTGAAAAGGCTAACTAATTTACAAATGCATGTACATTTTATTTCATTGATTAAGAGGATAAATAATGCTCATCTGTACCACACAGCATCATTTGTTTACATAGAAAGAAACCCCTTTGAATGAGGTTCTTCCAGCATAAATAGTTTTACGGGTTGAATATGATGCCTAAACATTTTGATTTGGCAGTTGCCTCATGGGCTTTTAAAAAAGATTACTGGAAAGGAAGATTTTTGGAAAGGTTAGTATTGGCAGATAAAAAGTTTTAAACATCCATTAAACATCTGATGGGTTTAAGACATGATAATACAGGAGTGTATATATATATTGTGTACTTGGGTAAGGAATAGAGATTGTCTGACAGATGACCACTAGGTGTAGTCCAGAATTTTAGCCACATCAACACACCAAAGATTGTTACCTACATAAAGCTCACAGATAAAGATAAACTAATATACATGCTTCTTTCCTGGCAGGGTCTGCTATGGAAGAGGAAAGAAACACTTATGAAACTGGTGAGGGAAGAAAAGACAGACATATGTCAGGATTACATGCAACTGCTCATTACAGTTATTGGTAGTGCAGATCAGTGAGTATAAAGCAAAGTAATGCTTGGTATGCTTCTCCATCTCCTGTCTTTAGATTACAGTGTATTACCATTATCTTTTCAAATGAAGTACGTGTTGCATGGAAAATTGCACATTAAAGTGCTAAATAATCCATTTTTTTACTGGTGTAGTTGGGGTCTTAGAAAAATTTGATCTCAGATTATAGTGATTGCTTCACCGCCAGATTCAGACATATATCTAAAGCACATTAATACAGATAGTATCATTAAAGAACAGTATTCAGTATTTGTGTCTCAGTAATAAGTTTGCAGAACTTAGGAAAGGGCAGTGGACACTATACTTATGCATTATACTTATAGTCTATAGGGGGGAACTGTGCCTCCCCTCGAGGACTATGGAAGTACATTCCCAGAATGTAGTCTGTATTCTGTTAAGGTGTGTATTTACAGTCCATTTGCATAATGTTTGAGATGGGGCACGTTTGTGTACTATTCTGTACTTCAAAATGCTGCCCTATTTATAGATCAGCAGACACATGACTTAGATGATATACTGATTGCCCAAGAAAAGCCCAATAACTTCAAGAGCTTAAACTGAAATTAGGATAAAATTTTAGCACATCAGTATGTAGATATTATGTATATTTAATTAAAGTTTCATAGATATAGGTGCCCTACAATTGCTACAGCAATGAAATTAAAAATACATGTCAAAAAAAAATGCATGGGCTGTTAACATGCTGGGTATGTTATTGTTAGAATTATTTTTATTTTAATTTCTTAGCTGTGATATAACCTTGTACCTAAGTACAGTCGACTCCGCTTAATCGCCCTTTCCACTTAATTGCCTCATTTCCCAGGGAACTGAATTTTTTCTATATAAAAGTCACTGGATGATCACTCTCTCTCCTGATAATCAACCACTCTTCAGTACCTGTGAATTCAAAGATTAGCGATTGAAGGATTGCAGTTGACAAACAAATATGTACAGAGACAGTTTAACTGCGCGACGGATGGCAGACCGGTTGACTGAGTGACATGTGCCATGCCGAAATAGGTGTGATAAGCCTGTTCTCCCCACCTCCCCCTCCTCTTGTCCTCCTACGCATCACCGCCGTCGCGCATCCGATAATGCTAATGCGCAAAAAAGCCGCATAGTCTCCTCTCCCCCCACCCCCTCGTCTTTCGTCTCAGCAAGGTGGAGAATAAAAACATTGTATTGCGTCTGTCTGGTGGATATCGGCTAGATCAGAGAACGTGTCATATGGATGAACAGTCAATCCCAACTGTGCCATCCTACTCCTTATTGTCTGCTGGGCTACTGCGAGGTGGCCAATGAGAGAGACCGTGGAGATCAAACATTTTGTGCGCTACAACACTGTCAAACCTGAGTCTGTCCTGAGTCTGGCGACGAGAAGGCATCAAAGAAATTTAACCCCATTACCAAATATATGGCCGAAATTACCTTCTCCGCTTAATCGTTTTTCCGCTTAATTGCCCACTCTTTCTGTGATCCGGAGGAAGGGCGATTAAGTAGAGTCAACTGTATCTGAAATTTGAAACCGCAGTAGACAATATTTATATGCCAATGTGAACCATATTTCAAAAGCATTAAGGTTTAATTATTGAAGTTATTAAACTTTGTAATATAGTAAACTTTTTTTAGGGCCAAACACTAAATGAGAGATGATTTTCTTATTAGTAGTGTAAGGAAAAGCTATGTGACCAGCAAGTAAAGCAGAAAGAATGTTGCTTGATTTGTTGATTATCATATATAGGCCAGTTAATGATTTACTGTCTTGGAGGAATTCCTGTATCATGTAGTAAGGACACTAATAAAAATTATGTGTACATACACAAAAACAGTTAAAGAACCTTGACTTAACATGGATTCATCTTCATAGAAACAGATTAATATAGTTTGTTTTCTTTCTCTTTTTGTTTTTCAGCTCAGGAAATGAACAAAGAAACACAGCATCACAAACATTGGCAAAGGTATGAGTGTTAGCATGGGAAAATGGAAATGGCAAAAAAATCTGCAATAATAGGGTGAATAGATAAGGTCTCAGTATAGCTTTCAGACTGATCATAGTCACTGGTCAGCATACATGCCACAGTCATACACTGGCACAAGATAAAAACACCACTAATAAGTAAAATGGATATGTAAGACAATTAGACCTCATGTACAAGAATGCAGATCAAAGATTCTATTTCATGTGAAATTGTGAACACAGTGATTGATTATAGACTGCTATGTTTTTGAAACTCTGCCCCCATTGCTCTGTTATCAGCAAAGAGGAGTTCAGAATTCCAGATTCTTGATTGACACATGTTTCGAAGAGGACTTATTATTCCCATTGCAACATAGATGTTAATGGTAAACTACATTTATATTTGCAGACACTACATACACAACTATCAAACTAATGTTGGAAGCCAGTTATCTATGTTGATACTGAACATCTTTTATCAGACAGGCATAGATTTAACAGTGCAAAGAATACTATGACTAAAGATGAAGATTTGTTTGTTGAGAGTGAAGTAGTCTTTCCGAAATACGTAATTTCATTTAGGCAGAGTGCAATACTTAATTTATTTTTCTTGCTCGCTGATACATTGCTGGCTTGAGGAATTAGCATTGTAATTAATGTTGTAAGCGATCTGATAAGATAGGGAGATGTGGAAAGTTTCCACATCAGCATAAACATTCCATTCTCAAGGCTCTTGTAAACTCCATTGGCACATCTTGATATTTTACAGACAGCTCAAGCTACTGTGTCATCCCAGGAGGGCAAAGACCTACTTCCTACTGTCTCTCTGATTATGGACAATGTTGCCTTGCTTACCCCAGCTGGACTCACTACAGTTGCCTGCTCAGTAGTCAAATTGGTGAAAACTCATAAAAGCATTCCTCCAAATGTGAGCGCTCATCTTTAGTTTATCAAGTATATGATGATATTAATTGATGATTTGAGCTCTTCCCACAATCATTTGATTGTTTACACCGAATCAGATCGAATTTACTTCCAGGCACTTCTGTATAAAGCTAAATGTTCTGCATATTTCCGTCTGAGTTCTTTCCTAGTCATTATAGATTATGAGATTGCCAGTTATATGTTCCATTGATTAATTAAGTAAACAGACACAGTGTGCCTCTCATGTAAAACTGTTTCTAGTGCAAACATTTTGTGGGGGTTTCTTAACATTGCAGTTAGAGATGTTCTAGACAATAACGTCATTATCACCAAGATAGCAAGAAAAGTGTCATCTTGTTTTGATCATGTCAGTGATCTTCTTATGAATCTTTGTCATTGATTTGTCTCTCACTCCCCTACTCCTTTGTATGAAAAGTCTCTAAGGATCATGATGGATCTGCAGTGTATGGTTTCAGAGGGCCCTACATGTGGCTGTGTTCTTCAGGAACATATATTTTTGCCAGCTGTATTGTCTTGCTCTGAATGTTATCATGCTTACTTCCATTTCCAGGTTTTTACTGATGCATGGGTTTATTTCTTCGTCAGATTTTCAAGCCACTGATGTTACAATGTCTGCCATCTATGAATGCCTGCATCGTCTATTTAATGTTGTACATACAGGTATTGTGACTCATCATTAAAAATTGTACTATTGAAACTTCATCAGAAAATATCAGCTGCTCTCTCACCATTATTATGAATATGATCATACAGTTGAGCACAAATATCATGAATACATGTACATTGAAATCATGTTGCCCTCCTATAAATCTTTGAGACCTGAAGTTTTTTCTCTGTACTTGTGTTTCATATATTTCCTTGAAACTCAGCAATTTTGAACATGATAAAGTGGCCCCCAAAAATTCAAATAATGTGTTCCCGACTGAATCTCTTGGAAATAATTCTGAACGTAGAAAGGTGGATATGCTGATGTCAAAGAGTACAGTGGACAGTAATGTATCATGTTGACTGTTGTTTAAGGGATGAAATAAATTGGTATACTTGATGTCACTGCCCTCGATCACCTTGGTTTGAGAAGTAACTAAGTTTGACATGATGTATCTTGCTGCCCAACTTCTCCCACTCAAGTTCATAAAACTACCTGAATAATACGCTTATGTTGGTAGTGGGGTCAGTAGAGACGGTGTATATCATATAAAGGAACTGGTGAAGCTGTTTGCTAGCTCCTCTGTGCATGTTTTCTACCAACAGTCAGAGTGTACCTTCTTAAGCAACTCTGAAATTCACAAATGTGAAGTATACTTACATCATTCTCATTTCTTGTTTTCACTCAAGACCTAACCTCAAACAATTTTAATCATTGAAATTAATAAAGCACATGTTTTCACTCATTTCATTTTTGTTACAATCGCAATTTTCAGAAAGAATTTAGAGGAGAGATCCTGTCACATACTGAGGAACAATTGCTCTTGAAGAGGGCCACTGAGTTTCTCAATTACCCAAACCTGAGTTCATACACCCGTCTCCTTCTTGCAGAGTGGCTAGTGTCTTTCTTACAACAGGTATATAGTTTTACTATTGTACTTATTATTAGTGACTTAAATTTTCTGAAGTTAATTTGAATTACTGGCATTATTCATGCGCACATTAATCTTGCTGCATCCTGTTAAAACCACTAAGGCTTCTTTTACAAGGTACAATAATTGTCATATTTTATCATTATGAGGGATTTATTATTATTTCCTCCAAGCTAATCATGTGTCATTTATGTATTATTTTGTGTGTGGAAGAGACTGCCACCCATTCTACTCACTATTTCTGGTAATGATAGGGGGAAAATGCCCAATCACTTACATTTCTAGTTTGGAGTCTCATGTTTTTCCAGAGAAGTTTGGAAAATCTGTGAGACAGGCAGTAAATAGGGAGAGCTGCATTGAAGTGTCATCATGTGTCTGAAATACTCAAGCTCTTAGCCCACTGTGTAAGTTTCCATATGAAAAGTTAGCTGAATTATTCTTCACAGATTTCCTCAAGATGTTTTAAAAGAACTCTGTCTTTCTCATCATATCCAGGAAGAAAAAATTGCGGCAGAACTGAAGAATGTGACCCCTGTAGTGTTTGATCCTTTGGAGGTTCATACCCGCAAACTTGCCCTGCTGGCTGTGGCTTCCTCAAGTTCTCAAGTTCAGAAAGGTATGCTGGAGATAGTTGGCTTTTTAAAGCTGCACATTTTTCCGGCATAATTTAGGCTGATCAGATACAAGAATGTTGTTGTCAGATAGTTTTATTGGGTATATTCCAGTATGAGGAGGAAATTGAACGAAAACAACAGAAAGTGTAGTGTAGCGAGCAAGTGTTGATCAGTATAGACGTGTAGTGGAGAGGCAATAAATACAACAGCTTCTCTGTATAAATGCCACTGACGTTGCTACGTTGATACACAAACCAAGTCTGTTGTGTAGGAAATAGAATATTTCTTTATTGGTAACCAGCAAACAATTCACTATGCACAGACCATAACAGTCAACTCTCAACTCTACTCTAAAATACTACCTCTGTGCCTTTTATACTAACTTCAACAGAAATTATGGAATAATATGATGCGCAAAAACAAAATGATCTAGTCTAGAAGGTATGTGCAGCATCTTCTAGGCTGATTAAAATCAAAACATGCCAATCGCGGCCCCACTCGAACCTTCGAGAAGGCTAAACTGCGTTTACTCAAAAACACCAGACAGTTGAGCTTTAATCTAATACATACACCTCGGCCGCTAGACAGCCTTAATATTAGGGTGCGGGGGTGAGAGGGGCGGCGCACTACTGCAATTTTCTCGAATTATGAAGGACCAGAGCTGCAGTTCAGGACCGTAGAGTAAAGGAAGAAAAGGAAAGGGGGTGGGGGCACAAGCCCAAGCAAACTGTAAACAACAAGGTTCACAAATGTTACATGTAGTAGTATTTGCTTATCAGGTTGTTTTAAGAAAAATCTCTCCCATTTGAAAAATTAGAGAGAAAAATGGATTGGTAATAATGGGAAGGCACAGCTTGAAATATGGTGCAAATTGTGATTTTTTTTTCATACAGGGGCAGACTAAAATATTGTAAATAAATGTGGATATTGACTTTTCTCAGATTTCACCACTGATGGTTGTAATGGCCATTTTACAGAAAAGGCTGCTGGAGAAAGTCATGGCACATTTGTCTGTAGATTTACTTTACATATCGACAGACACTTCAGTCAACTTATATGCAGAGCTGCAAACCAGTATGAAATTTTCATATTTCATAAGGAAATCGGACCTCAGTATGAAAATGCGAATTGTATGCTGTAATATAGGAGGATCAACTGTCAGTATAAAAAGAATTCTGTGAATGCCTCCCTTAACAAAGTGGGTTGCTTCAAGAGCTTTCTTGTACTGAAAATCATCAAAATGGGCTATTTTAGATGTGAGTACAAGTAATCAAGTCTCACAACAAAAGACTCAAAATTGTAGAGTACAGTACAGTATTTATATTGGCATTCCCACATTGAAAACTGCAGTGTCTCAATATCCAGATTGGATTTATATCTTTTACTTCATTCCTGCCAGCTTTCGTGCTTTTATAACAAAGTGCACACTCACTGTATCACCATGCTGCAGAGGTATACAGGAATAGACTTAGACTTTACATAGGCTTACCTAAAGTTTGCTAGCCTGCTTAAAGATCAAAGCAGCATGGTAAAAATGTGTGCTTTATGTTGATGAAATATTTTTGTGAACATACGAGCATTGGTTCTGCCCGGTGTATTTTATATCTTTGCATTATTTCTGTAAACACAAAACTGTCTTACATTGAGCACATTAGAAATATTATTTTTCATGCTGTGTGTGCATTATGCAGGTCCGGCTTTAAATCTTCATTACCTGACCCAACTGGCTGAGACAACAGGAGGTGTTCGCGTGAGCTGCTTCTTGTATCACATTCTGTATCTTCATGTAGTGCACAGTACTTCAGCTGCTGTGCAGGATAATGTGCTGAGGTTAGTTGTTCTGATTTTGTGTCTAAGATTGTCCAGCTTCAGGACTTTTTATGTGGACAGGGGTAGTTAGGCTGGACAGCCAGACTACCTTGTGAAAAGTATTATGAATGGACCATCAAATGCTTCTACCCATCCTAAAGAAAAAGGAAGAAATTATTCATAGACTGGTTCCTGCTAAGGAATAGGGTTCATGTTAGGTATACTAGTCTTTCTTCAGATTTCGAGTCAGCATGATAATCCACTGAGTAAGAGAGCAAGTTGCTGAAATGAGTGATGTTCAGTACCTAAACTAGGGGAGAAGACCATGGCAGTTGGGTAGGGGAGATAACTCAAAAAATATTTGTCTCCACTAAAATACAGTCCACCTAGACCACTCTGTACACAGTCTGGGTTTGTTGTTTTTTTTTCATTTTTACTTGCTTACGAATACTTTTTTAAGGAAATGTTAAAAGTTTATTTTGGTTAACGCCTTTTGCCTTTATTTCATGGAGGAGTTAAGAGGCCACTCCTTTGAAAAGACAATGAGAGAAGTACTGTTTTCAGATTGACCAATGATGATCTTATTAAGCCTATCTCAGGGTGTAAGGGCTGTTGCTGATACCCACAAAGAAACAGCTGAGGGACTCACATGAAGCTGTTCTCCTCCGGAGAATGTGAGAAAACAAGTAAACTGAGCTCCATTCTGAAGGTATATTTCAAGACATGACAACTAGCTTAGCAAATTATAGCCTTGTGCTTAGCATCGTAGTGAGAGAAAAGATGTCAGATGTCCTATATCGCCAAGGGATATGGTTATGAAGTTGGGAATCCCATTCTGTATCTTATATGCCAGTTCAGAGTTTCACATACAATTCTATTTGTTTAATTTTAGGATCACAAGGAAGCTGTTCCAAAATTTCCCTCACCTCATCCCACTCATTGTGGACTTCCTTCGAGCTGTGAAAACCTGCCAGCCGCAGTCGTAAGTAAGAAACATCAAAATAAAGGAGAATGGTTAAGACAAGTCCATGACAGTTATTGATATCCATTTCTGTTTACACCAATATGAGACTGATGTGAGAAAAATATGGTTATATATGTAAATGTTGTAGACTCAAATTGTTATGGAGATCATTATCCTGAAAACACTTGTTTACATCATTAAAGAAGTAGACTGCCCATCACTATGGTGTGTACTTTCCATTTCTTCTATTTCTGAACATTTTGCATGCAAAATTGCATCCAGTGATATAGTTTGAGGAGCTTTATTTCTTGCCCTTATTAAATATCAAAACCATGAATTCAACTTTGATAAAGCCTCATGTTTAAATACTTTTACTGTATCATGATTCAGGAAACTGCACAGTGAGATCCTCAATCTTCTTCATGAGACTGTCTTGTCACTGCCTATAAACTCTTTGCTGAGCAACTATAACAACTACCTGCATGTGTGGGTCCTCTCTGCCCAGGATTCCTCAATGCTGCAGCAGGTAGGATCATCTCTTCTCATGTCAGCGAAGTAGTTTTATTAAACAATCAAAGGAATTGTCTCCATTAGCAAAGAGTCAAGATAAGCCCATGTCATGTCAAGTATGGCATTACTCCATATATGTATTTAGCAAAACTATGTCACCATTAGCACTACACTTTAAGGGCACGTGCGGCAGAACTAGGTGATTTTCATTAATAAAGGGAACTTTGTCATTTTGGGGTGAAAAATGGGTCACGTAGGGCCAGGAAGGAAGATAAACTGGGGTTTTTCGCAGTTTCCTCCTTCCGTTGCTATGGAAACGCCAATTGTTTGGCCGCCATATTGGAAAATATGGATGACTTTTGCATAACTTTGAACCCTTCGATCTGGAGAACAATACATGGTAGGATGCTGGTTTTTTTTCCATTTGAAAGATCACTTTATTTAAATTAGAATGTCACGGGCTTTTTTTGATTTCTTGGATAGTTTTTTTAAAATAATTTTTTTTAAAATGTCATTAAAAAAACCCACCAAAAACACAAGATTTCGAAAAAAGCCCATGACATTCTCATAACAAGGGCTTGGAGAGTTGTCATGCAAAATTTTATGTAAATTGGACCAGTAAAAAGTCAGATCGAAGGGATAGAGTGACGAAAACTGTGATTTTGAGATAATTGACGATAAAGATTACCCGATAGATGCATTTGATAAAGGGTAATCATTTCCTTTTGCATCAAAATACACTTTTTGAGATAGCTATCATGAAAATAACTTCAGGATTCGATAAAGGACATGTTGCTGTTTAAAAAACTGCCTTAAACTCATTTTACACAATTTTACCCAATTTTACCCCTACAGGGTGCCGCACTTGCCCTTAATGGGGTTGCATTATTGTTGTGAAGAGAGAATACCTGCACTGTCTTAATACTGCTAGAGTTACCGATACATGGGATTATGCAGTTGTGTCAAGGGGTATGCCCAGCTAAGAAAAGTTATGAACTTCTGCTCTAGAGCGTGCAAATAGATAAAAGAATAATACGAATAAGTTTGTCTGGGGGCACCACATGTTGCTGAAACTTGAAGAAGGCATGCTGATAAGTGGGTGTGGATGCCAGCACTCATCTTTTGCATGAACAATGGAAAGGATAATGAGGAGAAAAAGAATTCTATTTTGTGCCTGGATGACAGTGGTGATATCTATGTATTGCCAACGCTAGTGTGTTTCATATGCATTTTATGCTGAATGCTGTACACTGTATACACGTGTGTTCGGACATAATATAATGTGGAACTAGTTCATTAGCAAATCCTTTTAGCAGTAACAGTAGCAATAATAATTCAGCTCCAGCTTTAAGTAGATATCTACATCAGAGCAAATGCATACATATATATAAGGAAAGAGAGAGGAAATATTGAGGGTACATACACTTTGAAAACATTGTTTTGAAATGGACAATTTTTGACAATATCTGTTATGTAAGGACAGTAATAATGATGGAGTATAAGATATATTTTACATGATATTGTCCTTCACATTTCATGCTTACTTTGTTCAATAAAATGTTCACGACATTGCATACATTCCTAATTATTTCAATATTATGTACTAATAATTTTAATATATTTAGGCATGTCTAGCCTACAACAGCAACTTTTGGATGAATACCTATTTCACTTTGGAAAAACGTAGTGTTTTCTGGAACCTTTTCTGATTCCAGAAACCATTGAGAAGAATGCTGGAGATTGTGAGAGAAGCTGTTGTCAGTGCACTAGACGACTGGGATCTGGGCTGTCTCATTCTCAGTATCTGCCGCATCATGATGTTGCACCATCACACAGACATCTTCTACTCACGTAAGTTTCTCCCCATGACATACATTTTTTGGTTGAGGAAATGGATGTGCATTCGCTAACAGACATTAACTATGGTCTGTATCCTGCCAGACAAATCAGATTAAGTCTGACCAAAAAGACATGACAATAAGACACAGGTATGTATTTAGATGTTACTCTGTCAGACAGTTAAGTCTGGCTTTTTCTAGTTTTTTGCCCAGACTGAGCCATTAGACATTAGTGGCGACCAAGTGGTCGCTGATATGTCTGCATTAATAATTGGATTGTCAGAATATCAGAGCAAAGCCACATTATCAGTACCCCACTAATGTCTTGCTTCTGTTTTGATATTACTGTGTTCTGGCCATTCACATATGTTCTCTCTTCACCTTGTCTGCAGCTAATTCAGAGTATAAGCGTTAGTTCCATTAATTACTTGCTTGTTCATGATCTTTCTAGTCTTTGCTTATCACTCTCAGCTGCATGGTAGTCCAGTCTCTTATGCACCTGTTAGGGAACATGAACTAGAATCGGGGGTTATGATTTTGACCGCATCTACCTCATCCAGAGCCCCATGGCAAAACCTTCATTTGATAGGCCTCCCACTCCCATGTATTAACCTTTAAAAACAAAAACCAAAACCTAAAAATTCCCAGGCTATGTATTGGCTAATGTTTTTAATGAGTTACTAGCATGCATTTGAGTCTTCCTCAGTTTACCTTTTTTCTTAATCCATTTCCTGTCTTTGGAAACCTTTAGTGCTTGGCCCTCCCCTTCCACATTGCAGGGGATGCAGGGTGCTAGTTACAGCCCTGGACTGAGTAACATCTAGACAGTTTGTCTTTGTAATGAGATAATGTTATAGCATGCTGAAAAACTTGAATGCTTTTACAATTTTATTTGTGCTTTGAAAGTATTGCAGCCGTAAAGTTAAAGATGTTCACATCCACTCTGCAAAATGTCTTATGATGATGGTCACTCTGAATGCCTTCACAGAAATGGGAGACCTTCTCAGTTTCCTGATGAATGAGTATGGAGACTGTGATATCAGGGACCAAGCTCGTTTTTTTTATGCCTTGCTCACCCTCAACAGTGATTCCAAGGTAAGGGTTGTTTGGATAATGTCAGTGATGTTCGTTAATGAAAACCAGACCCTGAGGCGAAAAGTCCAGACCTGTGTTATTTTAGAATTTAGAATAGAGAAATGTTTCATGCATGATTTAGTTTTCTTTGAAGCGCACTTAGGACCTTGCATAGGTATGGTTATGGTTTCCATTGGGATTCTGCATCATTTAACATTTCTCAGTCATTCATACTAGACTTTGTTCCTGCATTATCTCATTACAAGCCCTTGCTCATGTTTCTTCACTTACACAGTATTATATGAAATGCTTTTTAGGCCAAAGAAATACTGGGTGCTGCATTGATAGAGGGTATCCGTCTTGGAGAGAACATTGCCGACTTTTTCCCAGGTGAGCTGTGATTGATTAAGAGGCCAATCACATTTTGTGTTCGATTAAACGCTAGTGATTTATCATTTGCATTTCAGATGAACTGAATTGAATAATGTTGACCTGTTCATCTTAACAGTTAAGAAATTCTTTTATCCCTCTCATTTTATATGCCACCTCTAGACTTTCCAACAAATTTTTCCAATGGAAAGGAATAGTAGTCCACAGTAATCATAACTATTTTTTGCAAGTCTGTTCCACTAACCAAACTACTAGTACTTTCATTTCCCATTTTCTCATACCTCCCCTCCTTTCCCCCACCACTGGAAATGATACAGGGAAGTTTTTCCAGAAATAGCGCAGTAAGAACAATAACATGGAAACAGAGGAAGCAACAACAGCAACAATAAATCCACTCAAAGACATTGAAGTGAACAAGATATTTATGAAGATGGTTCCACTGTTTATATGTATGTTTTTAAGGTACAAATCTAAAACTGTTGAATTATTAGGGTATATTGTAATGGAATATAAATATACTTTTGTTATAATTATAAGGAATGTATGTATCAGTATTTTTGTCTTTCTTCACTCTTGCTAGGATCAGTCGTTCATACAGCACCAGCTGAAATACACCATCTTGACACATCCCCTGTAACATGGAAAAGGTATGCAGCTCTATTACTGTACTTTGCTTAATATTTCTTTATGGAATGCAAAATAATATTCTTTTACAACATACACTCAGTGAAAATTTGTTTGGACACATATGTATATGTGGGGAGAATCTGATTTTTCAATAGTCTTTTAGATCATAATATTTCTTGGTGGGATTTCAGCTACATGGACTTAATACAGAGTTTGGCAGACTTCACAGTGTTACTCTTCCAAGAGGGCATTTGCTGTAGAGAACATCAAATACAATGTCATAATGTTATCCTGCCTGATGTTGTAGGTTTAGCAAATGTCAACTATCCCTTTATCTACCCGATCACCTGCCAGTGCCTATACCAATTTTTTAATCCACATCACCCACTACATACCTCAAATATTATAATACTGAATATAGTAAATAATACTGGTTTTTTGTAAAGTCTATGTGGGTTTCAACAGAGTTGTATCCCGTGACATAGTATTTGAATAACCCAAAAGTGCCTAGGCCAGTATTTAAGGGTTAAAATTTTGCAACTAGCCAAGCACTCCTCATATGTAGCATCTGGAGGGTAGAGCTTTCATAGATATTATGAAATAGCTGACATGGTATATGAATTGTATAACAGAGTAGGATTGAAGAATTCCAGGATTAGACCAGGTGATCTATGACTCTTGTAAACTCAGAGGGTTTTATGTTGGGCTGATATATTTTTCCATGTACTAATTCAATGACTTCTGTACTACACTTCTTAACACAGGGAGCGCTTAGAGATAGAGTATGAAAAGGTCAATGAGAAAAGGGACCATTCCTTTATGCTGCCTGTGACTGGTAAGTACCATGCATAGTCGCTACATAGTAAAACCTCATACACCTTCAAATTACACACCTAATTCGCCCTATGGCACAGCAAATGTCTTCCCTTGTCCATCATGGAGTTGAAATGTTCTTTCTCCTTGACATGCTATGTGAAGGAAAAGAAATGCTTTTGAAGTGAACAATAATTGACTTGCCTATGAATAGCTATGTTTATATCTCTGTTAAAAAAAGTTAACAGTTTTCAGTCATGTTTGTTATCTCATTAAAAGAATCATACATATCAGAGAATCTTGCCTAGGTGCATAAAAAATTTTTCAGTCTGGAAAAATAGCCAGATAATAGTAATATCACATTACTATTAAAAGTTCTCAAAAGATAGGCCAATATCTCTAAGGATGCTGTATGCCAGTAGTTAGACAATGTGAGTTAAATACATAAAAGTTTAACTCTTGTAGTGTTAAGTTGGGTTTGGTGCTCTAACAGTTATCTGTGGGTGATAGAGATGATGGTCTCAGTTTTCACTCCATACCCAACTGAGAAAAGTTCAATCTAGTCTTGCTAACCTGGTATCAAAGCAGTCCGATCACACCAGGTCCTGCGGCATAATCAACAGTCATAAAACACAGTCCTACGCTCTCGCCAAATGGGAGACGTTTAGTGTTAAAAGTGTTAACATGCACATTAGTTTGACAAGCATGTGACCTGTGTGCTTCCCAAATCTGCCCAATTATATGTTAAGCCTTAACTTTCTTGTCATTCCAGATGGACTAGAAGAGTACTGGGAGCAGCTTCTGTTTCTGAAGACTTCAGTAAAATGCACTCTCAAGACAAATATAGTAAGTAAAGTATCTCCCTAAACATGAACTGTTGAATGCCTCCATCTGAATTAGAGGAAAGAGGGAGAATTGTGAGTTTTAGAAGATCATATGATGGAAACGGATAAAGTAGTTGATCCATCATTAGAATATAGTTCAGACTCTTCATAGGACTGATTGGAAGCAGGTTTTGTGTTCTCTGTAGTATTGGGAATATGCTCTCTGTAGATAATGCAGGAAAGAAAGAGTTCTGAATAGTCAAGGAGGATCTTACAAGAATTTTGTTACATACATAAAAATTGCTTGATTGTGAAGGATTGCTTTGAATGTCCACTGATTTCACCACTGATTCTTGCACAGTTCAGACCTTGACCATTTATAAGTTATAATATGAATTTTGGACAATTTCAGCAGAATGTCGCATTAGTGGAGCTAATATTTGAAAACTGTGACCCTAGAGCAACCAGTTTCAGTTTAAATGTAGATTTTAAATTACACCCCGTTAAAAACAACAAAACCTAATTGCGATAATCTCAAAGCTTTTCAGAAATTATCGTACCTAACATGGCATTTTTGTGGAATTGCCCTTGCTTCAGCTTTTCATCAGCATTAAAGTGAATGTTCTGCATCATTTTTCAGTCTAGTGAGAGTGACTACGATAATTTGGTGGCTGTCTCGTATCTGGTGTCAGAAAGCAAGGCACTTCAACTGAGTGATGGTAGGTTGGTGGCTAGGGGCTGTACTAATTTTTACAAGAATACCAAAAATATTTGAACCACAGAGAATATTAAATTAAATAGTTTGTCACGCAAGTAGACAGAATGATAAAATAAACTTTGTATTGAACAGAGATCCATATGGTGATCTTGGTGTCGGAAACTTTTTCAATCAGCTGTTGCCATGCCTTTTTATTCCAAAGAGTATCTGAACTGTTGAATTTTGGCATAGCCCACATACAGGTATGCCCTAGGCATCTGGAACTCTGAAATTTCTAAGAGAAGGCAAATTGACAGTTATGAGAAAAATGCCTCAGATTGCAGGATGAAGCAAGCACAAGTTTTAAACATATACCAGCATTGAAATCATGGACAGAAATTTGAGAGTTTTACCCCTTTATGTAAGAGTGAAAGGGGTTGCTATTGGTAATTATAATAATAATATTAATGTGGTTTATAAGTCTTCTAACCAGGCTCATTCCTGCTCACACAGCTTCACACTATTGTTACTCCAGCAGGCCTGATCATTCTGACTTTCTCAGCTCCCTGGGAGCATTCAGTGCTGCTGTCATTTACAGACGCTGATCACTAGCATTCTGACAGTATCTTCCCCTGCATGTAGCCAGGTAGCCATTTTACAGATGGGTGGATTGAAGAAAATATGAATGAAATGCTTTACCAAGGCACTTACCTCATGACTGGTTGGGAATCAAACCCACGACCTTTAGATCTAGAGTCCAACACCTTAACCGTTTGGCCATGCTGAAGATCATTGCATGTGTTGTGTTAACTGTTGCTTGAAGCTTTTCTTCAATGTTGTCCCTTGTATATGCTTAACAAATGGTATTTGATTTGGGACTTTCCTGAAGGAGTGAAATCCAGAGTACTAGCATTCAAAGGATGACACGGTCTGCCACAGTCACTGCATGTACATCCTTCCTCAACCCCCAACCACTGACAACACACTATACACATCAGCAACACAATGAGGGAGACACGCACATCTGTCAGAGAGGCAATGGGCTGTCTAGAGCATAATAATATTGTTAACAGCCAAAGGGATTTTATCATAATCATCATCATCATCATGCTTTGCAAATAACACATCCATATAAAAATAAATTTAAACATTCTTTTCACTCTCTCTCCAGATGTGTACCTCCCCTATCTCAGCAAGAGAGGTATGGTTTTGTGACATACTTTCTCATTCTTTGTTAGACATGTCAGATTATTCATGAGTTTCAGTGTTGTGATATTGATTTGTAAACTAACTTAATAAAAGGAGGCCACAATACAACACAGTCTAAAATAGTGCCTGTACATTAATATAGTAATGAAGGAAGTTACGGCAATTTTAAGCTATCTGAATATCTGACAAGCTAATACATTGAGAACACTCAAACTTTGTGCAACACATGCAAGTATGAGCAAGGAAATTTTCATCAGCAGTTCACTGTTTCGGCTGATTCAGTGGTAAATTTCAAAGCTCTTGTAAAGTGCTGAAATGTCATCTCAAAATAATGGATGATATCAGTTGAGACAAAAATGATTGATGAACACACTGACATGGGTTTCATAAACATAACAAAACAGGAAGATGGTAAAATATTGATTTCAAAGTGACCAAATAGCCACTTTTAGACAGCTTTTGTCTGCTAGTTGGAGGCGATTGGGTTACCTATTTTTCATGCTCTTCATATATTTCATGGGGCTAATATCTGACAGTTGTCAGTGAGGTAAAGTATTTCATTAAGCCTGTCTGTATAAGCAACCTTCAGGTGTTGTGCAACATCTCAAAGTGAATTTCAATAACTTTAGAATTTGGTTTTCTAGGTCACTACTTTACATGCTTTTTGCTAGACCTAAAGTTCTCGAATTTTCAGTTTATGTTAGTTCTGGACATTTTAGTTTTGACTAATTACTGAGTATCAATCATTATAAAGGCTCGGACGCCTGTCATGCAGATCATGCTTTTTCAATGTATTAAGCATTCTCATTACACAGATAATGTATGTTAAATTGTTATACAAATGTTATTTTTTAATCTGCAGCCCCTGCCACAGTGCGTTACACACTTGTACCTAAGGTGCCAGAACCCGCTACTCTAAGTGCCAGGTATGTCCTGTTATGTTACTTTCTGTCTTTGTGAAAAATTTAATGATGTGGACATTTATACCAACATGATCTCCATTTGTGTTTTTTAATAATTGCATGTATCCATTTAATCTCACATACAGAGAAGTGTGTAAGTTAGTCACCACGCTACGAACTTGCAAATTTTCATAAGTGCAGTTATGAAAATTTGATGATTTTTTTCTTTTCATGAGTGATGTTTTTGGCAGATAGTGTTTGGATATCTGATATTTCATGGAATTATCAAGTGATAGTTTCACTTGATCTCGTGTTCAGACAGATCTATGTGCTTAGATGTATGTGAATCAGCATGAGATTTAGCAGTCCTTCATTTGCAGACTTACATGGCATGAACCACGTGGTATGCTAACCAATAGCTTTAAGCCAGCATCAATGAAATCCAGATAAACGGTCAGAAAGAAGAGACAGAAGTTCAGTATTAGATCAAATTGCTGAGGAGACATTTTTTTGGAAAGAAAAAATATCTCCTTGAAAGCTGCATTTTTTGTTTCATAACAGTTGTTGTGATATCAGTGAGGGGTATTTCCAGCAGAATGCCACATCAGTTACAACAATTTCTGAACAGTTTTGACTTTATGTCAGTTAGTTTTGTGTGTTTTTAACAGGGATTCTTTTTTTTCATTAAAGTTAAACAGGTTGCTAGAAGTCAAAGCTTTTTAGAAATTAGTGTACCTGACTTGGCATTCTGCCTGACTTGCCCCGAAACAAGATGCCTCAGTCCCATTATGCTGTTATAAAGGTTCCCTTTGTTTTTTATGACTTAGGCTGGTGTTTGGTCATGACAAGAACACGTATGAGAGCGAGCTGAATCCACTAAAGTTTGAGCTCTGTGACTTCCTACTCCCATTTCCGTGGCATATGTTTGATATCTCAGACAAGCAGGAGTTTTTCAACTTGCACTGGACGAATTACACAGACAAGTCTCAGGGTAGAAGGTAAGAATGTTGTTCATATGATTTGTGAAAGATGTGGTACAGGTTACAGCCTGTGAAAGCTTGCTGCAGCCTGCAAACTGCAAGCTATTGTAAAGTGAGCGTTGAATAAATTCTCACCAATACGCTACCACTTGAAGAATAAGTATCAAATTTTTGTTTTGCAATTTGGTGGTGACCCAAGAGTTGCGAGTGTCAAACATGCAGCTACCTTACAGTCAGGAAAGTGGTAGTCCTCGATGGGAAACATTAAGACTGCTTAGTGGAAAGGGTACAGGAAGAGAGTAGTTTATTTTACTGTTGAATATCTTTATGGATTCCTTTTTCCTCTGATTTCTCATCTTTGCAGATGTTGACTCAGCAAACTAAATTATGAGATTTGTAAAATGTAAACTAAGGAGGAAAGAACATTTTTGCTGTCATGTTCAAACTAGGTGCTATCTTCACTAGGGGCTTGGTAGCAAATTCATAGTTATAGGAGCATTATAATGTTGTCCTGTACCAGCAATCTAAGAAAAGGCCCAGGTTATTGTGTCATTTAGAAAATGGGCTAGTTTCTCCTTTTAAGATATTTTTTTTATTGTGTGTTGAAGGGGAATAGGAAGGAAAGCTCGTGGGATAGATATATGAAAAGTGGCAGGAGGTAGGGATGTGCAAAATGGGTTTAAGAAATTTCAAACTGCTGAGTGATGACTAATGAGCGGTTGACGTCCTGTTTTTTTTCTCACATTTCCAGTTCAGGAGTTGAATCTGTGAAAATCCTCAAGTGCAGCCGCCAGTCGCTGCTGGAGCTCTGGGAAAATGCACTGATAAATACTGGTGAGTGTCATTGTCCTTATGATCATTTGTTCAGTCTGTGATACATAGTGTTCCTATATCCGGCCCCTGATGACTCACCTCATTTTCAAGCTGCCATTTTCCAGTCAGTCAAATCCCGGGAAACCATCCCAATTATATTCCCAGTCTGCCGGCATTTTGCGTCTCAAATGCATTGAAAACAGTGGAAATTAAATGTTATACCACTACTCACTTTTCACCATCTGCCAACACTTTGACGTTCTCCCTTTTTCACTATCATTGTAGAATTGACTTCACTATACTACCATCAGCAGTTTAGGTTACACAGTAAGCATAAACTCTCTTTGTAGACTGCAGCACATAGGCACTGAATGTGCTTGATCTAGTTCGGCAGATTTACACAGTGGCACTGTAATTATCCTGACACATTAGACAGTGCACTTGCTGGTAGGCCTGTCATAATGACAAAGATTGGCAGTGAAATTAAATATAGTGATCTACTTTCAATTGTCATTTAAACATGCATCATGTCTAGTGGGCAGTCAGTTTTTGGTCTTTTTTCAGAGTCTAGCTGGATTTGGGCTTACTCTTAGTATTGTCATGTCATGTCATGTCATGTCATGTCATGTCATGTCGTGTCGTGTCGTGTCGTGTCATGTCATGTCATGTCATGTCTGATGAATGGACTTTGAATGTATTACGGCAGCAATATAGAGTGGATTTAGGGATGGTGAAATCAGAGGATAGGGTTCCTATGGGTTTAAGACAAGAAGTTTATACTGATTTATAGACACCACTTTATACCACTGACATCTTTGTAACCTAACATTTTGCAAGTAGGGTTGACAGAATTATAAGGTTTGACAATATTACTCTTTCTGCAGATCACCTGTGTTTTATGCCTGACAGGAAGTACTGTATATAGTTAGAGCTTTGACAGCTGCCTTGTTCTTTGCTTTTGCTCATGCTAAAACAGTAATTCCAATGCTCAAGTATTTATCAATGCTAGGGAATGTGTATTCAGTTATATTCAGCTGGGCCACAATGAGGTTAGTGACAAGCAAATTTCCTATGACCTTGTCCACTAGGTTCCTGGAAAAGGTGTAGAGGGACATAACACTGGATAATATCACCAAGTATATAAAAATGTAAAGATTATGTTTTCACAGCATCAGCATGGCTACAAATTACGAAAATCTATCGACCCAGTCAAAAGAAAGTAAAATAGCAACCGGTTTCGATACTGCCAGAGAATGAATTCCTATTTCTGCGAATGTTACTGCTTATGTGTCAAGACTGGCAGCCTGCATAGTATAGAATACTTTGATTTTTGTAGAATGAGAAGAGTCACACTTTTCAGGATTCATATAGAAGGCTACAGGACATATCATAACTCACACATTGAGTGTAATTTTCTGTGCAGGTGGCTCACAAGACAAAGATATGGATGACTACTTGTTCTTTCTGCCCCCTCGATTTCACTTGCTGTTCCATGTACAAGCACGGACCACAGACCTTGTAGTGCACATAGCATCAGACTACTGGCCTGTCCTGGGCTATTTGGATGAGTACTTGGATCAACTGGTGGATAAGTTGGCTTAATGCCCTGACTTCAGCCTACTGTTGGTGGGCCAGCGGCCTGTCACAGACAGCATGAATGAAGGCATAAAATGGCTTGATTACCTTAGGCCTGATGTGTCTTTCAAGCAAGACATTGAAGAAAGAAGCCTTATGTACAGTCATTCTTGCAGGCAAACATATTTCCAATCTGTGATAAGATAATGATGGGACCAAGGATTGTTTCCACAAGAATACACTATTGTTGTATTTGCTGTTTTCTTAGACCAACCACATCTTTTACCATACTGATGATGGACACAGCTTGTGATTATCTTTCATATTTTTCTTAAATGAAGGATTACAGATATGTTTTTGCAATTCCAACTCTGCTACCAAAAAATCTTGCAGCTAGTAATGGGTATTCTTTTGATTGGCTGTATTATATAGTATACTATTAGGCAACAGTGTTCCATATCATTGTGCAATGTGGAAGTCTGTGTATTTCCAAATTCTGTTGGGCTTTCAATAACTTTGACATTAATTGAATATCATATTTTCTTGTGTGGATAATTTTGTTTGTGGCCACTGAAAATGCTGAGTTGTTCAGTGATCATGTGTGTACAGTAGTTGCCTATCCAGAAGTTGCCTTCATAATTTTCTTTCCCAGTATATAATGAAAAGTCCACAGTGAGATGATCATTATAGTGATGGCTTGGGGGAGGAAATATTTTCACAGCTGTATGCTCAACTAAGTGTCAGTTTTATCATCCCGTTTTTTGGATGTTAAAACTGGATTATGAAAAGGTAATAAAATGTTCTGTCCACATATTAAAAAGCTCACAAAGTCGATTCTTGACAAAAAAAATTTTTCACAGAAATTTTTGTCTTCCCAAAGAATGAGAGCCAAATTCCATGTGTAGGAATGAAAAACTGATTAAAACAGTTTTAGCCTCAATTCTAATCCATCATGCTGGACAGAAGGTGAATGATTAAACCTCAGTTTGTTTAGCAGGTTTATCATGCGTGAAAGGCACTCCGCCTGCCAGTTTTAGGTGGTTTTACAGAGAAGGAAAAAGTGATCTATTCTGGATCCCACATACAGTCGAGCACAGAAAACTCGAACACACTAATCTCGAATTCACGGAAATGTCGAACGCTGTTATCGGCCCCTTTTAAATGCCTCTATTTTCTTTGTATTATTAACACGATTTTCTCGAACTCTCAACACGCATTTCTCGAACAATTTCATCATCTACCCGATCTCAAAGCGGCGAAATGACCGATAAAGCCTCTCTCTGTCTGGCGTTGCTCGTCCCAGTGTTGGTGATAAGGGAAAGGTGTGCGGGAGTGCCGTGGTCAAGGGATCAAGACAATGCTTTGTGTGGCTCTATTGAATCAGCGGGAGAGGGTGGTGTAGTGATTGAGCATGCAGAGCGACCTGGCGGGTGGTGGACTAGGTCAACACACGCTGCGATAAATTGCGTTGAACATGACGCGATGCGCACAGAGTGACGTGGCGGGGCGATAGGTAATAGCAGACTGGCAATAGTGCCGCTCCTAATTTCTTTCTTTTCCTCGAATAACGTCGAACACATCAGGATTACACTTATGCACCGAAGTTCGATTTACTCTGACGAAGTCAGGTGATTTTTCGTCTTCTGTTCATTAAATTCAGTTTGTTTGTCATAATTTAATGTGAAACGTCGGAAACAGGGAAAGGAGGTAATTCTAATTATGTTAAGATCAGAGCAGATTAGTGTCGTGTGGTTATCTCCCCTTACCAGTCCATGGTAACTGTAAATATTGCCGTCACGGGAATCTCGAATTACGGCAATCTCGAACACTTTTTTCGATCCCGGAGAAATTCGAGTTTTCCGTGCTCGACTGTATATGTCAAAATTTGCAAGTATGCAATTGCTGTTCACATATTCTAACTAATGTCTTTTATTTTGATAACTTTGATTAGAAATATGCCATAGATGATTGTCTAAAGGATAATGATAGTAAATCTGTCAAATTTATTGTGCACAATTCTCCTCTCCTCACTGCAAACAAACTTTAATTTCCAGGTTTGGACAGAGGTGGAGCAGTTATTTCTTTCTCCTGTAAAATTCCTATAATCAGCTTTGTGACATTTTCACATGCAGAGAATGTGTTGTCTTCTGATTAGGTACTGTAGACCAATTTTGAAAAACAGAGTTAGTGAATTTTTTTTATTTTATCTGAAAAGAACTTTGTATTTCCAAGATTTTGACATCAAATTTGGCCCCGTACCTTAATTTTCAAGAAAGTTACGGAATCTTGAAATTTGGGTCACATTTCGTAACTGTATGAAAGGCCAACTTTGTATGGCCATATAAATAAAAATACCCCACTCACACTCCCAAAACTTCATTCATTCATACATGTTAACACATATATATAACAGACTCAATTTTTTTCAGGGGCATGGAAGCACAATCAGCGCAGATTTATTGACTTGAATATGGCTCCGAGGCTAGTTTTGACCAAATTTACAAACATGTTATCGCACAAAATGCCAACTTTGTCTAGATGTATCTTAAAAAATATCTCACTCACACCAATAGAATTTTATCAATCCACAGCTGTAATAATATGGAACAGATTCCATTAATATCAGAAGTATTAAAAAAAGAATTAGGCGAGATTTATTAATGTAAAAAAGGTGCGAAGTGCTAGAATACACAAGTGGAGGTGTATATCAACATCCATTATCTTGAGATCTCAAAGTAGTCAAAGCCTTGTTTAGGGTATGGTTTGGCGCTTCAGAACGATACATAGAATTGTAGCCTTGTTTTCGTATTTTAAAAGAAAAATGGGCCAGCTATTTATATTTACGGTTATTTATCTGGATTTTAGCAAAAACTGTCTGAAAAACACAATTTTTTTCAGATTTTTAAAATCTACACGCATTTTTACAACTCGAAACCACCATCCTTTGCTATCATACAAAACGACATCCATTTCTGCATCACATTATCCATGGGCCCAAACTGACTATCATTCGGGAGCGCGACATGATTGTGTACACGATGTATGACGCTTCGTTCAACTCGCGATATCGGACTCTGGCGGCAGCGGCGGTTTACAGTACCTATTCTGATCATGATCGCCTGCATCTCAAACATCTTTTCACCTCAGCTGGTTATGATTCGACATAAGGTACCTTAGACTCCTTATACTGTGTACACATATATATAGGGGAAAACTTATTTGGCTGAGGAGGGATACCGTAGATGTATTCACAGTGAAAAGTGTGTAAACTTTTCATATTATACCGGTCACGGCTCTTACCTTCCTCCTCTTGCCTTTAATCTACAGTGTCAATGTCTTGTTAAGTTCAGTCTCTGAAAATGATTGTGAAAAAATGTTACCAGTCTTCTGATGAGAGTGGTGCAAAAAGGTTAGCAACAAACTGTATACTATTGGTTGTAAAGTGAGGTACTCTAGGATAAATACTGTGATGTGAAAAGGTTAAATATTAACAAACTAACCCTCTCAGTCAGGAAAGAAATGGAAAGGAGGGCAAACACACTTTATCAGGTGCTGAAACAGTCCTTCCTTTAGGTGGAGAGCAGATGATTCTAAAATGAATCCACTTTGACAGTGTCAGCAAACACTGTGCACTGAAATAGAATCAAAGGTGATGACAGGGCCTTGCCAGACCATAAATACTCATACTGTATAATTACAATAATGTTTGTAGATATCCCATTTTAGACAGGGGTTATAAATTGATAGTACTTTTTAAAGCATGTGCGAGCGTTCTTGAAATGATTCATATTTAGCAAAAGATGTAGAAATCACCTATTCATTTCTTGTCTTTATCTATATAAATGGGTTCATAAGTGGGACAACTTAATTCTTATGCATCACTACTGTTGTGGCTAATTTTTGCCAACATCTGAGTCAATACTGGCAGGTGGGGAACCGCAAAATTCTCACTGCATCCTGCAAAAATATGCAGTTTTGTTTGGATTCTAGTCCCCAAACTAGTGCACTTTGTAGCTTCTTTCTTGAAACTACATCCACTACTCATGCAATGACACATCAATTTTTACTTCTTCACTTGTCAGGTGGGACAAGTATGGAAATGATGTGTGCAAGGTTTAATAAAATGAAGGCCTTCAAAATTATTTTAATAAACTTGAGTTGTCCCGTTCTTCTTCTGTTCTGTTTTATTAGATTTTCTGATAATGAGAGGATGTACTCATACTTGTCTGCCTCATACTTACAAAAAAAGAGCACAAATTCATTTGCTGACGCTGTATCTCTAGACAGGACAACAATCATAAATTAATCTCCAGACAAGAATAAAGTCAGAAATTAATATTCAGACAAGATACGTTGTATATAATGCTTGTCTTGCAGTGTGCCACCTTCTATGTCATTAGTCGTCTTATCATAACCCTGATAGTATATGGATATGACAGGATATGACCAGCTGAACCTAGTATCTAGTGGCTTTCTAGGTAAGCACGAATAAAAAGTGTTTCAGGACTCACTTTTTACATGATGTAATCAAGTTGGAATACAGTCGACTTCACTTAATCACAACTCCTCAGATGCATGAAGACACTATGATTACCCATATACTTTCATATAGTAGGGGAGCATTTTATTGTGTGGGAAATGTTGCATGTATAGCAGAAGCGACGATTATTGTGATTGTGATCAAGTGGAGTCTGTGTATTCAGTTTCACTGACCCAGGAAGTTGTACAGTGATAACTAGTAGAATGACATAGATCTAATGTTGATTTTAATTAGAAGAAAGTACAAGTGAACTTAGTTGGGTCATGAAACTGAGAGATGAACTGAATATCTGTGGTGTTGTCCGAGATCCTGTAACTTAACTGTGAAAAAATGGAAATATTAAAGCCATATCAGATACAGATACTTAAAACATGGATTAAGACATGATCCCCCAGCAGGTACAAAATTCATGGTTTATGCTGTGTATAGACTAGTTTATGGAAACAATTTTAACTTGGAATTTGTGCCCAACAGGTTTTCTCATTCAACCGTTTTTATGATGTTTTTAGCACTTGCTCTGTGGAAGCATAACATGAGAGCACAACTGTGAAATGTTTATTCTAAATGTATAGACAGAGTTAACATCTAAAACCCAGCACCAAATTTAGCATACATTTAATTGCCACTCATCTGGAGCAAGGAAAGCTTGCAGTTAAAAGAAGTTGCACTGGAACTAATTCAGTGCCTCTTTCATCGAAGATCCAGTATTGTGTAAAGATGTGAATAAGAGAGTTGGTTTTAAGTAGATTGTAATTAAGCAGAGTTGACTGGATGTACTGTATTTCAGTTATTTTCAACAGTTTACAGAATGCTGATGCTGCTGGGTCATCACGAACTTTATTCATTTTGATTTCTTGTTGGCTGATGTCAAGATTTCTGACAGTGTGAACAGCAATACATGTGGCAGCAGATGTCTAAGGTTTTGCAGAGTCAATAATAAAGATGCTGTTTTCCTGGGATTATTCTGTTCTGTTTGGCAGCTGCCTGTTATCTCAAAATAACATTGAAACTTTAGCAAATACATCTTGTTTTTTCTGTTAATGTGTGAGGGATGGTTTTTGCTGTGGCAGCGATAAACAGGGTGATTATATTTCACAGGCAGCCTCTGCTTGCCATAAGTGCGTGCTATTTTTATCACTGGTATTTTCTCTTGAGCTTTTGCCCTGATCAGGTGAAATTATTGACCTTAATCAGATCTTGTGACAAAATGTAGGCCTATAAAACGTACCTTTAAATTGTGTGTGAGCAGTTTCTTTTTTTTACAATGGAGTGAGCTTGCAAAGAATATATAGGCAGTTTCAGTTTATGCATAAGTATTTGTATGTCTCACACTTTCAGTAGATCTGACATCAATTAACAAGAAAAGAAAGTGAATAAGTTTTCGAAGCGGAGTATGTTCCACCATATCAAGTCATGATACTCCGACTGGTACAAAATGACAGCAAACCTTCTGCCACAGCAGGTGGGATGCCGAGTCTGTCAATCTTCTCAATTTCGATAACCTAAACAACCCATAGCCTAGGGCCTCATTCCTATGGTCTAACAAAATTAAAAGTAAAAAAAGAATTTTTTTTAAATAAGTTTTTTTTTTTTGCATCTAAATTTTAATTTTTCTTCATGTAATCAATTTAACAAGCATTTAAAACGCACAAAATATTCATTATGAAAAGGAAGAGACGCACTTAATCTGGCATTGTCAGCATCCTGTAAGTTGCACAATAAAAAAAGTAAGCTGTAAAATACCAACACCTTACAAACTCACTGAGGTGGGCAAGTCNTTATTAGCAATGCTAGCGCAATCAAAGTATCTTCATCAGAAGAATCCATGCTGACGAAAGGAAGTGTGACTGCCTATGCCGTTCCGACTTGTCACGTGTCGCGTCTCCTATGTGAAGGGGGTCAAGACCTGTCGCACGTCGCGTGCCAACATGTCGTGAGCCGTGTCCCGTGTGCCGTCCTATGGAAGGCCGGCCTAACATATCCTTATGTCATAGGAGCACTAAGGCCGGGCTTCCATAGGACGGCACACGGTACACGGCACGCGGCACACAACGCACCTCACGCGTGAAAACCAAAGTTTTCGTTACCGCTGTGCCGTGTCGTCCTATGTAAGGCGGTACTCTAAATCTTTGCGCCCACTTTGGTTTTCACGCGTGAGGTGCGTTGTGCGCCGCGTGCCGTGTGCCGTGTGCCGTGTGCCGTCCTATGGAAGCCCGGCCTTAGGTTTTGGGAAGCAGTGATGGGAAAATGGGAAGTTATGAAACCGGTAAAGACGGGTCTAAGAAAAGGCCATGTGGTCGTGTACTCAAATGAATTTGATCACGTTGAGTTTAGAGTGAATTCAGTAGAAGAATTAAGTCGGGCCCCACAAAAGCTTACCTTGATTTGCATTCAGAGTGCTCCATGAGATAATGGAAGGTAGATCTAGAGTCGTCGAGCACTGTATCATCTGAGAAATCCGAGAGTTTTATTGGCTCAAATACAGTCCTGGCCGTTCTTAAGACTATAGCCTGTCCACGGAGCATAGCAGGTTAGAAGGTGTATGTAGGTGAGAGTGCGAGAAGGAAAAAGAGAGAGTACCATTTATGGAACAGAAGTTACAATATTATGGGAGACCAGTGACGGATTAATCTAGTCCAGCAGTCGTAAAGTAACATAATAATGCCACAAGCCTCGCATTTTCGAGGGCCCCACACTAATAGTTTGCAAACTGTCTAGTGAAATGGGGAAATCCCTGACCAGATTTCGTACTAATAATTGACATTTCCACGCGCGATTTGTGACCGCACTACAGAAGGCGAGAGTCCGCGATGTGTAATTTACAATCCCCCTCCCCTTCCTCTAAAAACAGAAAGAAATAAAAAAAGTTTCAATACTCTTTCTTTCTCTTTCTCTCTCTTTCTCTCGATCGTGCACTAGGGTGCCCCGAGGATTATATTCTCTTCGATGTTACAGACACCACCCCTAGCTTAATCTGACTCCGCGGGAGATTCGTTGTGGTATGGCTTCATGCTGTGGTATAACTTTCGAACAAGAAGGATTTTGGCTTACTGTAGCTTGGGGCCTCACCAACTGTAAACTTCGCACTGTGTCTTGTATATATACAAGACAAATATGGAATCGTGATGGCATCTGCTGTATTTACATGAAGATGTGAATGTGCTTTTTTGGCACCTGTTCTGTGTGAACGGATAGGAAGGTCAAATGTTAGAAAGATGGTCTATTTAACTTCAAGGAAAAGCGTGTTCCTTGTGCCCCCCCCCACAGAGAGAGAGAGAGAGAGAGAATGCAATTCCTTTCCATGATAATTACTGTTTAACTTTATGCGACCTACTTTTCGCGAATTTTGCAAGTTGGGCTCTCCTCGCGAAATTCACTTCCCGTGAAAACAGGTTCCATTCTTAAAAAATTCAAAAAGCTTCTTACTAGTAAAAAAGATGCAGACTATACGAGACAGTAACCCTGGAAAATGCAAAAATACTTATTTTTTTCAGTTACAGCCCATCGTTAACTGGACATCATCGATTATGGTATGATTCTTTATCAAAACGAAGGAGGATTGCCATTTCATCAGCGGCTCTGTAATGTCATTTTGGATTATTATAGAATTATACCCTTACCATCATGCGCATCTCCCTATAACTAGACTAGATCCTTGCGACAACAACAACAACAAAACTGTTTACAGTAGCCACATCATCAACAGCGAGAACTGCAGAAAGCCTCATTTGGTGAAGGCATACGAAATTACATAAGAGGATGTCTGGACGGAAGGTAATGATGATGGAATTGATTATTGCATTTGCAAATCTTCAGATCTTGGTTATCCAAAGAGCCTAGGACCCTTAGGCCGTACAGAATCAACGCATGCGTTGTTGATTCATCTTTGTTGCCAAAATGTTTGCTTGTGCCAGTAAGAGGCTGCACGTTTTCGTTAATGAAATCAATTAGCGTTCGTCAATTCCCAGCGGACAGTAAGTGATCGATATAAAGACGGAAAAAGTATCTATTATTGATGTCAACTTATTATCAAGGTCTTCCTCAATCTAATAATGACTAATAATGAATCTAGACATGTGAAATTCATACTTTATATCGATTTGCGCCTAATATCGAGAGTTCAAATATAGCTCAGTAAATAGGCCTGCACAAGATGTTTACTCAGTATGGAACGATTCAGAATGACTGAAAATCTGGAAGATGTTTGCCTCTATGGTTATCCTATTGAAAGTCCCGGACTACAAAAATGTTCATTCCAACAGACAAGGAACGGTCTGCACACTAGGGCAAAGCATATTGCTGATAAAGTGGAAAAAGTTGAAGAAAAAGATTATGTAAACGATGTGTACATTCATACAATGAAGGAGATGGGAGTGAAGGAGGGAGAAGGAACATGGGGAATACTTGTGAGTTTTCGTTTACCGATTCCAATCCTAATCGAGGTTTAGACAGAAGCACTCACTGAGAGGCTCTACCGAGTAAATGAGTGCTTTGGTCTTTACCGAGACTAGCTTCAGTCCATGAAGCTGTGATGCCATGATTACTTTTGCACCTGGCGATTCTATCAGTGTCAACACGCTGCAGTGTGGCAATGAGTTCATGCTACATTCCTTAGCTAGATCGCTAAACTCCCTTTCACTACTCTTCAATGTGACGAAATCGGGTATTCACGTTGACCGTGGCCAGAAACACACAGATATTCTATAATTATAGAGTATCTTCTCTATGACCAGTTATTAGAAATACATGTAGTTGGCTTTGGTGCGCATTCTGTGAATACGAGTGCGGGTGATCTTCCTTGACGGCTCATGAATGCTGTGCTTTCGATGAGGTAATGTAAGTGGAGTGACCTAGTACTGTAGTTGACGT
The DNA here is from genome assembly GCA_033807755.1 of Ellobium chinense. Taxonomy (NCBI): domain Eukaryota; kingdom Metazoa; phylum Mollusca; class Gastropoda; order Ellobiida; family Ellobiidae; genus Ellobium; species Ellobium chinense. Next base: position 6,417,191 of record JAWQUT010000002.1, on the reverse strand, counting down.
GACATGTGGAATTCCTTGTAGGTATCTCAAATCGGGGCTAAGGGAGAATATCTCACACTAAAAATAGCTTATTGAGATTAGGAACGGAGTTTCATCGTGGAAAGAATCATAGGATCTTGTAATCAGGTGGTAACACTGGGATTCCTGTGAAATAGCTGCTGGAGAGGAGGACCGAACAACTAACCTTAACCCCCGTGATGCTGTGATAGAATATATTCTACCGTCCGCCTGAAATGTTTGAGTGCTGCAATAGAATAATATAAGCTAACTTGCAGAACTTTGTGCGCAATAGTGAAATTTAATACCCCAGTGGCAGCTGATCGGCCGGCAGACAACACGTGCAACGGTCATTATCCGTAACAATGGTCACACAGCCAGTGGGAGGCTGGCCCCAACACGCCTCGCTCTACCAGTGTTAAGGATGCACCGTTTGCTAGGAAGCCTATTCTTTGGACATGTCACACACAATATACCTGTACCACCAAAGATGCTTGGAGGAAACCATGCTTGGAGGAAACCAGTTGGCGGCTCGTGACACCCAAAATTATCCTTGCAAACCCCCACCCCTAACTTCTTCGCTATTTCCTCAAATAACAACACAAACCTGAAGCTACACTTCGTCAGCTCTACCGCGTTTCCCCTCCAATATTCCCTGTATTAAGAGGATATTGAGAGGGTAATGCTAAATCGAAAGACGAAGGGAATGCATTGAACCAAACGGGTCTCAAAGTTTTGCTTGGTCTCTGTATTTTGAGAAATCACTTATTATGATGTCTTACTATTCTGTGCCAAATTTTACGCGGCACTACACATGCCAGCACTTGATGACGAACCGACACTGGAAGACACGAAACGATTTTACACAGAGCCACTGACCAGAGTATGAAACTTTCTAAAATCTGTCATGAGCTAACAGAATTACATTTCTCATTTCAGCTAGACTTCTCACCTCCGGATTTATTAAGTCTTTAACTTTTTCTCTCACTACCATTTTCCGCTATGTATTACTTTTTTTTTTTTTTTGGGTTTTAAATAAAATTCTATTAATTTTCTCCTTAAATGAAATGATCCCAAGTGCAAGCACGCGTATTGTTATTTCTTTACCTCTTCTTGTCATTCATCTTCTTTCAACCAGGATCAATCCTTTTTAATCTTGGCAGACTAAAGCGTGATCGCCTGAAAGGGTATTGTGAGCTTTTAACACCCAGTGATTGGAGAGCCATGAGCATTGGCGACACAGCAGATTTACGATAGTGTCTGGGCATTCCACACAAGGGCCTGATAGGCAGCTTTCTCTTTTGGCGAATTATGAGATCGCCCAAGGACATGTTGCGTGTGGCGGATGAAAATACGAGCATGCGCAGATTCTTAGTTTGCAAAACATGTTTAATGTTGTTTGACGTCTTCCCAGAATTCCTTTATTTTTTTTTTTGCAGATGTCCGCGCCAAATAAGTTTCTAGCAGCACTGACAGAAAAAATAATTAAATGTAAAAGGGACGAAAATGAAAAGGCGAAATGGGGGTGATTTTGTGTGAATAAATCGAATAGATTTTGGCTGCGTTTGTTTGGCTCCTGCGGCTCCGCAAAAGGGATTGTCCTGTTATTTTGTGGGCGGTCCTTTGCAAAGAATGTATCAGTCTCTAGACAAGCCATGATGGCCGTGGAAGAGCAAGAAAATAGTGCACTGACGTGCGAGTGGTGTGGGTTGATTCTTGCCACATCCTCCTCCGACATATGGCCGTTGATAAAAGTTTCGGTTACAAATTTGGAACTATAGATGATTACCGCCATTTTTCTGAGCTTTCAATTCTGATCTTCGCAAAAGACGTCACATCTCTAGCAAACCTCCAGTAGGAGCGCACATTTCATCATCCTGACTGACACGCAGCAGCCAAAAACTAACTCTATGTGAGTCGTATGGATAATATACATTAAAAGAGAGTTGGTCCATAATGAACTTGAAGGACTTGCGAGCGACACTGCTGACCAGGACTGTAAATATTACCACTGCAACTCTGGCACAAAGAAGTATATCCTGAAGATCCCTAACCTGAGATAAAGGAGCATTGTATCATAGTTTTACTTTTCTTAAAATGTGTTGATGATATGGACTGGAGGAGGGAAAAGATCGAACTTTTGCCCAGGATGATGGGAGGAAGGCGACAATGTGGTCACGACATTATGTTTACAAGCGGAAATGAAACTGAAAGTGACACACCACAAACAAAATAAATCTAATATAGCACGTGCGCGGTGAGAAAAAGCACAGTAAATGCTCGCGATACAATGTTGCTGGCGCCGTCCACTAACACCTTGTTACGTGGCGAGATCACGAATACCCGTTCTTCGGATGGGGTGAGAAAGTTAGCGTGTAGTCTAACAAGGAAGCGGATCAGGGGAGAGAACTACGTTTGATATCGGGTCAGAACTGGTTATGATATGAATAGAAATTAGAAAGTTCCATACTCTTAATAGAACACCAATATACTTTGTGTTTGGTTGAACAGTAAAAAAATGTGCTCTATTACACAGACTTGCTCCTAGATTTCTGATGCACACTGCTAGATTTTTTTTTCAGCCTGTCTTGATTTTGCAAAATATATTTTTAAACTTTCAAGCATTATTTTCGGCGCTCTGTCTGGCTCTGTGAGCAGCGAATGTCTCTGAAGTAAACAATCAATTTTCATAGAAGTTTTAGCCTCTCGCAGAAAGACAATGGCCTATTACGACCTAGACTATTAAGCTGACCTTTTCCTCAAAAGCTTAATCATTAAAGAAGCCTGGATCATGACGGAAATTCTTATACGTGGTTGAAGAGAAAAAGGGTTTTATTACTAAAAAGGTATATCGAATTAACATGAGTTTTGGAAACCTTGAATGTTTTTGAGCCGTTTTCCAGGAATCCGCCTTAACGGTATCAGACAACGCAATTTTTAATTTCTTGAATATTGTACCAAAAAAAGTTGAACTTTTATCAATCCTGGCGGGAACATGTTTTACAAATGCCATACAATGTCATTCATATAGTAACAACAGTGCACATGAAACATAACGATACATCTTTATCATAAACCAAATCTGTATCACAGTCATTGCTAGTCGCCGCAGATCAGCGCCCTGGTCCCCCTGGCTCGAGTGCCAGGTACTCATTCACACCTAAGTCGATTGGGGAAGTAGGGGAACCGGTAAAGTGCATTTCCCAAAGATAACACACCGCAAACCACCCGACCAGGGACGTAGCGTCCATGTAATCTATGAATCTGAGATTACCAAAATAACATCTATTTGTCTAATACAGTTTACTTAATCTTCATGTTTTCTAAAATGTTCAAACATCACCTTCGTCCTATTTTACCTAGGAGCCATTTACAAGCATTGACAGTAAGATTTTTGTCAACGGGAGATAGTTTCATTGGCCGATAATCTGAGAGCCTACACACTGTCTGACAGATTCAGCGCTCCCATAGCCACAGTGCAATGTATCCAAAGGAAATGTAAAGAGGGAAACTTTTAAAAAAAGGTAGCAAATAATCTGAGGGAAAAAATTGCTTACCCGCTGTTCTGACGGCTTTTTGTGTTTCTTTTTACACAAGATCTCCCCGCACGACTTCCAGTTGTTTTTTTTTCTTTCGGCTACGAGATGTTAATAGTTTAGACCGTACCAAGGATGCCAGATTTGGCTCTTTTGGTGCCAAAAACCAATTTTAAAAAATTCAGTTACTATTGTCTAAATCTTGCCCTTTCCCTTCCCACTCCCACCAAAAACCAAACAAGCAACGATAGAATATAAGTGCTAGATTATCAAAAAATGCATCCTCGCTACGCCCCTGCACCCGACCCAGGAACCGAAGGCCAAGACCTCACGGTCTTCACTTCAAGAGAACTTCTTTCAAGCAGCACGACCTCGTTTTCTCCCTATTTTCAGGATTGTGGCCTGAGGAAGCAATTTTTTTTGTATTGTTTCGGGAACAGGACAAAAAAGGACAGGGGCGTAAGCCTACTCCTCTAAGACCACTCTTTTCTTTTTTTCTGGCCTCTATAAAGTGTCACAGTGATCCCCTGCTGTGCCTCTTCAAGTGTCCATTTAGATTAAGCCTCTCTGTGGGTCTGTAATATACAGATCCATCTGAACTGTCCCTCTAAGGCCCATTGCTACAGTTAGTTTTGTTTTTTTCTGTCTTCTAACTCTGAGCTACTCAATGATTTTTTCATGATCGACACTTAAGGTATCACTCGATGACACCGTTACTTAGTTTCAGGTTGTACACTCTTACATTGCGTTGCTTTTAACTAAAGTGTCTGTCTGTGAACATTTCTGCATTGTCCTTGAACGCCGGTCTTTGTTACAAATATTATCTGTGACATAGTTATGTAATCTTTGCTATAACTTAACTCCCTATTGCTTCATGGGATTTAATCTAATGATTTAACGTATTGCCTTTCTACGTCTAAAAGTCAATAATACTTCTGGTCTTCTGTATGTGTAATGTGTAATGTCTATGACCTTCTTCTCTAATGACCTTTTGTGACCTACCTCTGTCAAATTTCTCCATGACCTTCCGCTGTAATGATTTTCTATGACCAACCTCTGTAATGTTTCTCTATGCGCATCCTCTATAAAGTCATTCTAGGGCCCTGGTTAGTGTCCCTCAACGATGGTAATAATAACAAAAACAGTAATAACGGGTGTGTAAAGCTAGTGTCCAGGTTAATGTCTGTTGACTCGACTTCACACGTTGGGATTTTCTCAACTCCGCTGCCATATTTGTATCAAAAGGCTTTAATCGCCAGTATTTTGATGATATCTTCCATTGTCTATAGCCAAGCACTCGTTTTACAGACGTATGTACAGAGGAAATTGTGAATGTAGTGCTTCCCAAGGCATTTACCCTACAGCATGATTGTAATCGGCAGTCCAGCCACGACCTTTCGATCTTGAGTCCAGGACCGTTGCCATGTGGCCATGCTGCTCCACTTAATATCTTTTTGTGATCCGAGCTTATGATGTCCAGCTCTGCCCGGAAGTTTCTTTCGTGGCTTTGAGCATGTCGCAGAGTCATGTTTCAAGTGAATGTGACTGGCTGATCGATTTCACAGACTGGAGCAAGAAGGCTCACTGACAAGACGGGCATAGAAAGACTCAAATTATTTTTTTTCCCCTCAAAACATGCATCAACGGACGGAAGAATGGACAGACAGACAAGCGGAAGCACAGACGGTAGACGAACGGACGACTATACTCGTCCGATCCGGACTGTGACAAGAAAAGCCATAGTCTCAATCTTGGGAGAAAGTTCTTGACTATGGTACAGTAACTGGGCAGTTTTCAAGTTCGGCTTGAAAGTAGTTTATGTTGCAAACTGTGGCACGCGATATGGTCCTTACCAGCTACTTTGCATGATACTGTCTGGTAAAAAAATCATTGTCCAAGAATATTTCTGGTTTTAGTCTCCTTTTTCTTTTCTGTTATTGTGATTCATAAGAGCATGCCTTGAACATGTGTTCAAGATCCCGGGGATTGGGCGCTATACAAATATAATTTATTATCATTAATGTATTATTAAATATTTTTTTGTTTTAAACAATCTAGACAGAGGGAAACTCCGTGGCAGTGAAAATATTTACGAAAGAAACTACATCACATATTCATACCCCTAGAGGTTTCCAAGGCTTCCAATCAAAGTATTCGTAAACAGGTCAGAGGTCAAATTATGTAACATGTGACATTCCGATACTAAAATATTATTACATACTTTTATATCACCGGAAATAGGCCCTGTTTATATGATAAATACATCTACTGTGTACGCGAATCCCCGGATTAAAACCATAAACAATGTGCACACATACAGCATACCTGAGCGATTTTGAGGCTTGGCACAAGCTACCAGGTGTGAAGATGCCAATAGCACCTGGCATAAAAATACAGACCATGTTAAATCATGTGATACCATATTATTCCAATAAAACAGTCTTTCAAGTGTCTTTCATAATGATATAACTCATCTGCTGGCCCCAGACAACCCACAGGGTTACATTATCCAAAGTAGGCATTGTTACAATCACTGCGCGCGAGGCGGCCATAAGCTTACGTCAAATACGTTCTTGCCACATGGCCATTGGCCAAGCTGTCTAGCCAGTGCTTTGCGGACGGGTGATAGCATGTTGGTATGAATGTTTTAATTCCTGTCCTCTGTGAACAGTAGATATGCCAAACAAAATCATGCTGAGGCAATAAAAATGCAGAATACTTTATTCTGGCTTACACTATCAAACTTTACGTTTAAATTTGTTATACCAGAACCTTAATTAAAAGCTGAATAATACATTGTCAGGTAGAGGTGTCTTTAACTCCTGGAACGTAAGTGACGTCAGCGTTTTTGCCGCAGGCTTCTGCTGAAATACTCTGGACGCAAGGGCCAAACCCGGTAACTCTAGCTCTCCTAATTGCGTCATATTACATNAAACAAAATCATGCTGAGGCAATAAAAATGCAGAATACTTTTTTTCTGGCTTACACTATCAAACTTTACGTTTAAATTTGTTATACCAGAACCTTAATTAAAAGCTGAATAATACATTGTCAGGTAGAGGTATCTTTAACTCCTGGAACGTAAGTGACGTCAGCGTTTTTGCCCCAGGCTTCTGCTGAAATACTCTGGACGCAAGGGCCAAACCCGGTAACTCTCGCTCTCCTAATTGCGTCATATTACATACGCACACAGTAACAGAACGATGCTCTTTCTTTGCAAAATTGACTCGGTGGGCATCATAGATAATTTTTAGAGAGAAAAAGTATGGAAAAACGGAAAATTATTTTTGATGTGCGCGTCCTACTTTAAATAGTCCCTAAAAAAAAAAATCAGAAAACTGGCCATGGGGAGGGGGGAAAGGGGTTGATTTGAATTTCAAAGGCTTAGTTAGATGCAAATACATTTGTAGACTCAGAATAGGTAAGGTTTAGCCACTCAAGTATAACATTTGTGATTGTTGCTAGCGTAAGGTTACCCTGTTTACTGAGTGAAAAGACCAAAAATATTAGGTTGTCTGCTTCACTGCCTAAGTTCTCAAAGTCTAATTGGTTTAGGGGCATTTTACTTTGTGTCAAAATTTGGAGGAAAAGCTAAACAACATGTGTGGAAAGTATTTTGGCATGGGACCCCTGGAAAAGTTAATGAGAGGTGTAAAACCTTACATAGCCAACAGTGAAAAAACATTGGCATCTTCATACCACTAGGTCAGGACTCTTGCGAGGGAAAGGGGGAAAAATGAGGAGCTAACAAAAAAACAAAACAAAAAAACAACAACGGTAGAACAACTCATCAAGGAAGTCATTGTCCGACTATCGTACTTCATGATACGTGTTCATTTCACAGATTATCATTTCGTCGTATTATTGCTGTCCGAACTCCATAGCAACACTGAAGATAATGTTTGAGGTAAAGCTCGTTGTATGTAATTTTTGGCACACGGGTCTTTGTTATTTTTGGAGCATGTTGTATATTATTTCTCGCGCTTGTTGAAAATCTTTTGGCACATCTTTTAAGCCATGAAAATTGTAACAAAGGAACCACAATATTCTCTTCTCCTTCCCCAAACCCCGCCCAGTTTTTTCACTTGACATCTATCAAGCCACAATCTCCTTACCTTGTTCATTTATGTCTGACTAGCCGATACATCTACCACTCACTCACTCACCCACCCA
>JAWQUT010000002.1:6357019-6382987 GCA_033807755.1 Ellobium chinense | reverse complement strand
GAGATAGGAAACGTTTCTACAGTCGATCCATCATAAAAGGCAGTGGCGTAGCCGGTGGTTTGTGGATCGCAGTCAGAAACAGAAGCCTGTCAAATCTACGGTTTGTGTGCTCGATTCCCTGGCCGGGCGGTTTACGTTGTGGTGTCCTTGGGAAAGACACTCCACTCCCCTTTGCACCCTCGACTCAGGTATGATTGAATACCTAAGTTTTAGAGCTGATGATGAGGAGGAGGGGGGAGGGAGATGGAGACCAGGGCGCTGCACAACGGCCGACTGGCAATGACTTATTATGTATTTTATTTATAATATTCTGTATTTTTATGTATGACATTATATACTGTTCTATGTGTTTATATTATGGCCGAGATGTATGTCAATGTAAAGCAATTTTCCTACAGGATCAGTAAAAATCCTATTATTAATGGTGGGATTCACTGATTTCGAACTAACTGTAGGCTATAATTATTAGCAAACTCAAGGTTACGTTATATATCTAGCAATGACGGTGGCTAAAAACGACTAGTAATGTGAAGGCTTGGACGTAAGTTCAAATGCGCACATTCGTAACCTCTTGTTGTAAGAGAACAATAGAAAACTGCATGCACCAAAGCGCAGACATATACGCTCTGAATCACTCTGAATTTCTACTGAAACTTGGATTCCACCATCAGGATAAACATTCACTCTCCATCTTCCGAGCTGGTGAAGTGTACTTCTCTATGATTTTGTCAGTGCAGAAATTATTTGTGACGTCTTCTGTACGTTTTGGCAAAGGTAACTGAGTAAGTTTATGGAATTAAAAACGAACCATTTTTGTTCCCATTGTCTTATCTGTTCTAAGTTCAAGTCCCCGGTCTTGTGAACAGTGCTATTTTGTCGATGCTGTCCATTTTAATAATCTGTGCTGATGACTCCTTTTAATGAATTGGTACTTATGGCTTGGCAGTAGTACTCCAAAACAACTACAGAAGCAGGAGCATAACAATAGAAGCAGCTTCTTTTTCCTTCAACCCTAATTCAGCTTGGTAACTATAAGTTTCATGGTGAAATAAACAAAAACATTGTGTATTTTATAGAATCAGTTCTGTGCTTCTCTACCGATCTTTGTAAACCTATGTTTGTCGCAATGAAACAGTTGATCTTCAAACGTTTTTTTTCCTGTGTGAGATATATATAGCAGTGTTACAATCCCGAGCTGTGTTGAATACCTACAATTACAGTATTTCAACCAAAACACTGCGAGCTCTATCTAGCACAACTTATGAACACTATCCATTGCAAGCCCCCTGTAATTTCAGTTAGAAAGACTTGATGTCCTACTCAGCATGCAGACCAAAGCTGAATTTAGAACTGAATTTTAGCACCCAGTGTCATGTCAGATGCAAAAAGTGAACAAGATTCGTCAAGAAATAAATTAAATATTCTCAAATAAAACATAAATAATTCTCACAATTCTCAAATAATGTTTTGTTCAGTGAAGCAAACAGTCAAAATGTTTACAGTGTGCGGTGCGTTCATAAATGGCACGATAAGCTCAGGTGATTTGTTATTCGAAAGCGTGCGCAATAACAAAGAGTTCTCTTACCATCGTAAGAATTATTACAGTCCATTGGTGCTGAATCCACCTTATCATGCAGAGTTTTTGTTAAAATACAGAGTTAATGATAAAAGATACCATCGTCAATGCGTAAGGTCTCAATTAACACCACATGTTGAACGCTACTAAGGTGCATTTGGTGGTAACATGATAACAAAGATTCGATCGTTAATATGCTAGCTCGCTGTTGTTTACGTGTGTTTGTTTCTGCCATTAAATGCCTCCATCATTACCGTAGAAATTAAAGTGTGAAATCTGAAATTGTTTTTTTATAAAACTCTGCATTTTCCTCACCGTATCTGAAATATATCGAAACAACTTTAAACCACCGAGGCTATTCCAGTGTTTTTACCTCCTACAAAACTTACCATGAAAGTTCAAGACGCTTATAAAAAATATTAAAAATACAATCAAAGAATTCAGAAACGGATAAATGATATTGACTCATCTAGTAAATCTCGCTCCTACAGAATTTTCAAGGATCGTCTTCGGATGGAGCCATATCTCGATATTTTTACCTATCAAACTCAGAACGACTATGACAAAATTCCGTCTAAGCAACCATAGATTACTAATGGAAACTGGGCGGTGGATCAAAACCCCACTCATAGACAGATTATGTTTTGTGTGTGATAATAACTCTTTGGGCGACGAATTTCACTACATTTTCGAATGTTCAGGCTTTTAAAGAACAAGCCTAACATCTTCCAAATAAAACTACTCTTCAGTAACAACCAAAACAACAGCAGTCATAATCTATCTCGTTTCGTTAGAAAAATCATGGAGGCAATTTGAGCTGTTTTCTTTTTACCTTTCTCCCTCCTAAACAATTCTACATTGCTGTTTGTTTACTTTCCACATTATTGTTTATATTGCAATCTGGAAATAAAGTTCAGTTCACTTCATTTCAGCTTAAACGACTCATATTTCTCTTAAAATGCAGCTGACATCCTATCCTCACCCACTGAAATTTGCCAACTGAATGTTCCAAGTAAGCTTACTATAATATGTTTCATTGAGAAAAAACTTTCTTGAAAAATAATTCCTTAGTTTTAGCTTCAGATTTCGTTTTTAAGCTTTGTATGCCGTAATGAAACAGTTGGTCTTTATGACCTTTTTTTTAAAAGCTGTGACCCGTACACTTTCTACGTTTAAACTGTGTATGCGGTAACGAAACATTTCGTTTTTATGACTTATTTTTAAGAAATGTGATCCATATAGTTTCAAATCTGGCTTTCTCTTTGTCTTAGTAATGCACATGAACGCCTCTGCGTATATTTAGCAGTGTCGCATTTCAGAACTGTGTCGGATAGTTACTGTTATCTCAAACCCAAACAAAACTGAACTGTTCAGCATGATTTGTGAATGCCACTCAACAGTGTAAACTCCATGTAATGAGAGACTCTGACGATATTATCTCCCCTTATAGCAACAGGTGGCGCTTCAGGACATAGAGTGTTGTTATACTTAAATATATTATGAATAATATGCTTTCTTTACTAACCACTACATGATGATACTGAAAGTCGAATACAGCACCAATAGTGCATCATGCGCTCATTTACAAAAAAAAAAAAGGGAGATAAGAAAATCCTGAAAATTATAGGCATATTACTCTATTCAGTTGCCTGAGCAAGTTATTCACCTCTATACTTAATATTAGTCTGTCCAGTTACCTCTAAATGCAGAGAGCTTACAACGAGAACCAAGCGGGGTTTGGGTCAAACTACTCAATAATATGTTCGTGCAATCTGCTACTGGAATAAGCTGGAATTAAACACAGATCACTTAACTGTGCTTTTAACGACCAGGCTAAAGTTTACGGTTCTGTATGAAGGGCGAGGCTATTCTGCAAACTTATCGAGAACGGTATTAACAGAAATTTCCAAAAAATAATAATAATATACTCCATGTCCATAGCAAACTACATATTTCATCAAAATAAATGTTACAGAGTGTTCAGAAACATTTCTATGTAATGTCGGCAGCAGGCGGCAAGAAGGATAGAACCCCTCCAGTCTGATCTTCTCGCTGTACCTTAACGATCTTAAAATGTTTCGTAGTGAACAAAACATCAATGGTAATGAAGTGCTAGTTAACAACAACTTAAATGTACATTTTGAACTTTTGACATTATTATAATTATGCTTATGACACCGTAACTGTAACAAGCAAATGTAGCGATATAAAGAAAGCTCTGGCAGCTTTCTGGGAATGCTGTGAAACATGGAAACTGAATATTAACACACACACACACACACACACACACACACACACACACACACACATATATATAAATATCACACACACACATACACAGACACACATATCACACACACAAACATACACACACACACACACACATACACACACACAGAAACACACACACACACGCGCACACACACACACAGACACACACATACACACACACACACAAGCACGCGCACACACACACACACACACACACACACACACACACACACACACACAAGCGCACACACACACAGAGAGAGAGAGAGAGAGAGAATTATGATATTAGGTAGAAAAAGACGTAAAGCGGAATGTCACATAGGGACTACAAAACTAAGTTTCTGAATACAAATACCTTGGGCTAATCTCCAATAAAGTTTTAAAAATTTGCAAAAGCTAGAAAGAGTATGAAAAGGGTTTGAACATAGCAAAAAGTAATGCTTTGGACCTGGCTAATAGCTGGCAAGTGCATTTAATTGATACACTCGTCAAACCAGCATTGATGTACGGATGTGTGGAGGCAAGAATTATAATGATCATCGGAAGAGAGCAGTTGAGGTTTCTTAAAAAAAGTGCATAGTTTTGATTTGCAAGTCTTGTAGACAATAGAGAAAAAAAGAAGATTTGGGTCTTTCAGGTAAATTTTGTGTCTTAATTGAGAGAACCTATGATTCGTTTAACTATCGCGTGCCGACGATCGCCGAAAACAACAACCCGTAGACGGAAGCACCCCCTGTTGTAATACGGCCCTTGCATATAAGTGAAGGCCCTCATTCCAGACTTGGCGTCATTTTATAGTCATAGATGACCTATTCAGCCATGTCTTAAGACTTAAGACTCTGTCAAGAAATAAATGAGTCATTCCCTCCATAACGCTGTTTTCCCCCATGAAACATACTATAAAAGATACTCAAGAACTCACGAGTTCAGGTGCTTGTAAAGAGATCTTTCATCACGAGAAGTCACCAGAACGTAACGATCTTTTAAGTCCTGGTTCATTGCCAGCTGAAATAGTTCAGGTTTGGTAAACTATCAACAATCAACAAAGTCGTATCCATTTGTGAATGCCATTGTACAAGGGGGTCACAATATCTTCCTAATTATTTTCAGGTTGCAAGTAATGACGTGTAGTAGAGACTCTGTGAAACACAGTAGCTTCCCTTAGAAACACCACTAATATCTGTTATAGCTGAATACTTGCGCATTAACGATGGGATCTCTTACCATTGTAAAAGATATATAGTGCATCGGTGCCGAATGCGCCCTTAGTAGTGTTCAACATTTAAAGTTAATGTGATTCTTACGATGATAAGAGATCCCATCGCCTATATACAAGTTCTCCAGTAATGAAATCAGCCAACAACTCCAGATATTGAAACACAGATGAAGGATTTATTTACAATACTGACAAACACAGACGTATGCAACAGGTGATGAGTGTTATAATCCATTTGGTATTTCACAACACGTGATCAACTTGGACTGTTGACAGACTGACGCTGACAGTCTCAGTCCGTTTATATCTCATAAACCACTTAAGCCATGGACCTTCTAGATCCTGTGACTAGTTATTATGTAACAGGACGATCAATGAAACTGATTCTTTTAGTGCTCTACGAAGGTCCAGGATTATTTGGCTTTCCACCTCTAGAAAAGAAAACATAAACAAGATTTTCAAGAAAGTTCGAGGACACTTCCACTACATAACAAACATCTTAAAACATTGAACAGACTGTCACCACTTTCCAAAAACATGAAAATCTCACTCACAATACCAAACAAATTGACAAAGTTGAAAAGAACACAAAACTTAGCACAGGCCAGCGGATTAGCGAGTACATTTTATCAGAGATAAAAAAGCTTGATGCTAACACACAGTTCTGGTTCCCCTCCCCAAATCAAAGAAGGGGTAATTAGATCTCCTTGCATGACGTCACCACGTTAGAGTGACTTCCCTTTGATGTTGTCTGCAAAACCATTCTCCGCCACAAAAAGCATAATAGTTGCGATAATTTTAGTCAGTCTACAATAACACTTTATCGACCATTCCAAAAGACACAGTTAGACTTGCGCGTATGACTGACGTTGGACTGATTTCCCTTTAACAGGGACTTTAAAGACATTTCCACCATTGTTGGCATACACTGCATTAGCAGTTTTAGCAATTATTTTTGGTTACAATAAACGTATATGACCATCCCAGCATCACCAGCACTACCGGTATCAATACATCACCAACAAAATTGTTACCATAACCATCACCGCCCCTGTTTCGCCAACATCACCACCACGATTAATAACAACAACAACAACAACAAGAACAACCACACCACCACCACCACCACCACCAACAACAACAACAACAACAGCTCCAGCACCACTAGCACAATCAGCACGAGGACCTCACTAACACTCCTACTATTGCCATTGCTGTCGCTGCTGCTGCAGTTATAACAAAAATTGTTTCTTCTACTGGCAATATATATACGCTACCACTTCTCTATACACTATTACTATGATTACTACTGCTATTGCTACAACAATCATCAGAGGCAGAAGTAGTAACAGTGCATTTAGCAGTTAATAGTAAGAGTTGTTGTTGTAGCAGCAGCAGCAGAAATAGTCACAGCAACTGTAAAAGTAGCAACAGTAGTAGTAAAAGTAATAGTAACAGTAGCACTGGTAGTAATAGTAGTAAATGGAGGAATACCAGCAGTAATTATAATGAAGTTAGCAGCCGCAAATAGTGTGATGGTGATGGTTGCGATGGTGGTAGTGACTGTGGTGGTAGTAGTGGTAGTCATAATAGTAGAGATGGTGTTATGGATGGTAGATTGTCTTTTGGGATGGTCAATACATTTTTATTGTGACGACAGTTACTAATCCTGCATAATTATACTTTCTTTATTGGAGAATAGTTTTCTAACCCTCATCCAAGGAAGACACTCTAACTTCAAAGCTATCCGAGCAGACCTAAATCACCTAATACCACCCTACCACCACATCTCCATCGCTCCCACCACTACAACCATCACCACCAACAAGAACAACAACAATAGCACCAGCTCCAATGCTATCACCACCCCTACTACAACTGCTAATACAGCAGCTACAACAGCAACAACAGCAACATTAACTACTACAACTATTACTACTACTGCTGCTGTTGCTGCTATTTACACAATTGTCACTAAATGCTCTACCTTCACTCTAAGAATGTTGTTAATGCTACCAATGTTGCAGCTCCTGCTGCTACAACAACAAAAATGATAGCTACGTCAATAAATACAACTGTTACTTCTACTGAAGTAAAATAATCGCTGTTTTTTTTTTTCACGGGGGTGTGGGGGTGGGGTGTGAACAAAATTATTTATAATAAGTTGCAGTAATAGTGGTAGCAGTTGCTGTTGCAGTAGCGGCAGTGATGTTGTAGCAGCAGCAACAATTGAAACTGCAGCAGTAGTAGTAGTTGTGCATGTAGCAGATAGAAGTAATAGTGGTAGTTGTTGTTGTCCTTGTTGTAACAGCAGTAACAGGAGCAGTAGTAGTAATAATTGCAGCAGCAGTAGTTAAATCTGGCGCAGATGGGGGGAAGAGTAGCTCTAATTGCAAAGAGCTGTAAAAGCGATGGTGGTGGTGGTAATGGTCATGGCAGTGAAAGTGGTGCTAGGGGTGGAAGTAAAGATAGTGGTAAAAGTCGCACAAATATAGCATCTTTTGAGTTTGGTCAGTAAAACTTCTACTGTGGTACACATTGTTGAAACTGTCAATGCAGCAATGCTTGCTATGGAAGAGAGGGGCACATTCAAGGGAAGTCACTCTGGCTGAACATATCTAATTGCGGGAAAATGTTCTTTGTGGGTCGTCAAAAACGGAACGCAATTTCCGATACCACCGCAACGGCCCAAATTTAAACTGCCTTTTTTTTTTCTTTCCGAAGACGCCCAGGCCTAGATACAGATTTTTAGCAATCGCCGTGACACACGCCGGTGTGAATGAATCGCGGACAAATTTTAATTCAGACTCGCTCTAAATCTGTTTGCCAAGGCAGCTCAGGCTTACAACTTCCGACATCGCCCTGATGACATCTCATTGTGACAGACGAAAGATCAGGACACTCGACTGATCTTACTTTTACAGTGTTGCCACTCTGGTCATGTGTTTTTTCCGCTACAGCGGGAGTGATTTTTTTTCCTCTACATTTCCCCACGCACGATGTCAAAGTAAATTTTTGAAAAACATGCTATAACTTCACTGCTAAAAGAAGAAAACCAAGCATCTTATCCAACTTTTCCTACATTTCACGATTTTTCCTAAAAATTTACGAAAAACGATTTTCTCTAACTTTTTACTCTACCGAAGGGGAAAATCTCTACGAATAGCAACGCTGAACTTTTACCGCCTGTTGACCGACGATGTTTAGACATGAGATCACAATTTTTTCCGCTATTTTTTTTTCCAGGAAGGTGATTCGTGCAGTCAAAACTCCCGACACTGAAGTTTGTTTACTTCTGGATTATATGGGAAAAATTTCGGATTGGACAGCAACAGTTTGTTCATCCAGTTTGCACGTGTCCTGTGACAATTTCGTTTAATCCTGGGACTCACTCAGTGTCTTGCTTTGGTTAAGGTTAAGAGAGGCAAGTGAAGCAACTGAGTCTAAGATATTTGCAAAGACATTTCCAAGGAAGTGTTCACTATCCTAATTCTACCCTTAACACAAACCCAAAAACACATTGTGAGAGTCCCAGAGTTAAACCAGAAGAATATAACACTTGTAAAATGGGTTGACAAAGTTCCATGAGGGCCGTCCTGCAACATATTCCTGACTCTAACCAATAAACACACTAAAAAGGGATTGTTTTGATGGGGCTAGTATAAACAAAGGGGTCTTGGTGTTTTTGATGGGGATCACGTAGAAAGAAATGTGGTTGTTTTCAAATCTTGCAATCTCGTTTTTCCCTGCATATTGTAGATTGGCCCACATATGGAAATCCGTCCGAAAAAAACTGTTGTATATAAATTATAAAGATGGGCAAGAATGCCATGGACCATGAATCAGTTGTTAGCGGATAACACAGATGTGGACGAGTTCATGTAACGCCTTTTCATGTCATTACAAAGTCATCTACTCTCATGAAATGTGGCAAGTGACATTGTTACCGTTTTCTCGACGTCGACGTGCATGGTGGCCTTAGTTTTTCGATTCAGACAGGCTCTTTATTTTTTTAAAGCAAATCTTCCTTGTAAAAGTTCTTGTAACCATCCGTAGTTGTTTGGAATTTGCTAAAACAAAAGTTGCGTTGCTTCCCTTGGCGTTACAGTTTGTAGTCTGTCATGAGTGAGCCGATGCTCCGTATCAGAAGTTAGCTGATCAGTCATGGCAAGACCATTCAATGAACGGGTGCTGTTGCTAGCTTAATATAAACAAGCGGAGTAATTCAAACCTCAAACCTGAAATTGACCTCATGATTATTTTGCCTATTTGCACCTTAAAGTTATTGTCGAGAGGTAAATTGACATTTGTGTCAGTTTCTATCTAACATGGTGTTTCACTAAAACGACAAAATAATTTTAAAAGAAATTGGATCTCATTTAATCTTTCTATTAGCACGGAATGGCCTAATCCTATACAATCGGATTTTCTTGTGAAGACCGGTGCACGCGGAAAAAAAAGCAGCTTCTCTACAAAAAAAACCCAACAACACTCCCAGATCCTTAATCGTTTAGCACTTTAAGAAACATGCGGATCTTCCAAATGAACGCCATTCTATCTTCAAGGTCGAGGTTGTTCCTTTAATGATATCTAAAGGAGTCTTTTTTAAATGGGGGAGTACGAAATCCCTGGGCTCAGTTTTTTTTTTCTTCAGGACGAGGGAGTATATTTTTTCCAGGATAATAATATTGCCTATGTTATTTATCTGTGGCACTACCGGTACGTTTCTTTTCTTCCTGCAGTGGTAAAGATTTGGGAAAGCTGAGTGTCTTCCAGGACATGCCGTTCGCCAACATGCACGTGCTGCGTTCTTAAGTTGTGTACTCGTAAACGCTTCTTGGTTGTTATCGCTGTGGGTAAAACTGTCCGCAGAAGAATTGAATACTATACTGCAATATGAAAATCTTACACCAGATTTATTCCAGACTCAAGGTTGTCCGTCTAAAAAAGATTACATAATGGATAGATAGAAAAACCGAAAGAACTACTGATTTTAAAACAGTAGTTTAACTCTTCAATAAAAGTACATAGCGTTTTTGTTGACACACATGGTAGATTACGCTAGCTAAGTCGTGACCCAATTTTGGTTTCACTCTGTTCATAATGTAGGTTAGTTCTAAGACAGTATCGCACTACAGGTTTGCAAATTTCGAAGGCAATATCTCCCGAGTGCTTGATTTAGGATTAGACATTTAAAAAAGAAAAGCAAATCAGGGACAGGTCTTGAATACATTATCAGTGTCTGGGAGCTTTTTCTAGAGTGCGTTCTCTTTTTTTAAATCTGCCCCGAACCTTAAACAAAGCAGCTGGCGGAAGTGTCCTGAATTTTTTTTCCATTTAGGAACAGTCAGGTGTTTGCACTGCCAGTTTCAGGTAGCGTAAGTATGCTTTAAATCAAAATTTAGATTTATGCTTGATTTAAGGCGCATTTCATAGGACTCTCTTAGGGATCTATTTTAAGGACACGGATCGGAATCCGGAAGTCGTCAAGCTTCGTAACGAACGTCGAGAAGCTGATACACTCTCGCCTGTATGCACGCTGATTGGCCAAATAGCCCGGGACAGTTGCACATTTGAGGTGCAAATAATGGTAAGCATACCGTGTGTAAATGTAATTCCTTATTAATGTGCAATCTAAACAAGACATGAAAAAAAACGACTGAGCAATTTAATTAAATCTCTTCTTGAGAGGGTTGTGTGCAATTTTCTTTTCTCATTAAGACCTCATTTTATGGAATACCACGTTTAGGATTTGTTTGAGGTTCCCTAAGGCACGGTGGCCCCATTTGTAATGGAGACGACGTTATTCGTCATTAAAACCATTGAGAACACAGGAAGACCATTGTGAGATATCTGACAACGCCTTGTTTATAACAGACCTCAGGATTTTCAAAAGTCTGGTGGATGCAAAAATCGTTTTTTATACTAACGCCAACCACTGAGGTGCTTCGACAGACGGTGACACTCTTAATATTTGTTATAAGAAAGAGCTGCCTGGCCGCTTTATCTGACTTCGTGGCTTCTATTTTATATTTTTTATCCGGTTACTCTATTATAGAATGAATTTTGATAGTTGTTTAGTTATATCACAAGAGCAGGCTGCACAGAGGGGATAAAGACAGACAGCTGGAAGAACAAGCAGTTAATTTAAAAAAAACAACAACAAACCATCGTTTAGCTTAAAAATTTTAAAAATTATTCCTGTAGGTAAAGCTGACGGATATGCAATTATCAGGACCATCGTATGCAGAAAAAACAACAACAATTCAACACTTTAACCTGGGACAACAATTAAAACAGTATACTGTACAAACCAGACTGAAAGGATCAGACAAACGCAATATGTACAAAGCTTTAACAAATATAACAATCAAATTATGTGAATGTTTCCTGGAATTTAAATGCCAGCTGGGTTCAACACTGTGAAACATGGGAGCTGGGATGGAGAAGTTTCCATGGCTTCATCTATAAATGGAATGTTTGGGCTATAGTTTTACGCATTTCCTGTCTGCAAACGACACAAATAAAGAAGTGGTTAAAGTGATGCGCTGCAAAAAATGACACATCTACAGTACTCGTCAATGATATTATGAAATATAAGACCACTTTAACTCAGCTTTGACTATGATGGAATGTTTCATTCTCTACTAGCTTCGTGCCACTGGTAAAAAGTGCCTCCCGTTGCATCTTTATTTTAACATCTGTCTGTCGTCCAAAACCGTTGGAAGTTAACTCTCCCATGAAAATGGACTCGTGCAGTGCGCCTACCGACCAAACTTTACTATCAGACATGCTAGCCACGAGCTGGGGGCGAAAATGGGCGAGGGAATAGTGTAACAGTTATGAGTATTCATATCAGAAGTGCAGCATGGCTTGCCGGAGAGCAACTAACTACAAAACTCTGTGGCTGCACACAGTAGTTTCAGAAGACGGTGGACTTCCTGAAGCAACACCCATGACGTTGTGATTAGAGCACTGGAGGCTGAACGCGGAAGAAAAAGAATAATAATAAGAAGATAATCAGACCACACACCGCATTGGCGACTCCTCCCATCTTGAAATTTTGCCCTTAACAGGCCGCCATGTTGTCTGACTGTGTTAGATCAAGCGCAGGCGTCGTCTATGAGCAATTTAGGCGTCGTCTATGAGCAATTTATACCTGAAATCATCATTGTGGTCTCATCCTTTCACTGGCAGAGACTGTTTTTAATTAGTCAACTCCAATGAAGCTCACCACCGATTAAAGCAAAGCAGTTAGTGTGATTACATCACCCCATCTCACTTCTGAGAGTCAAAAATGTACGAAAGCAATATCTCATATCTGCCAGTTATATTCCTCTGACAATGAAGAAGCGGAAAGCGGAATCAATGAGTGATGGGATTGTGACTTGCGATGCCCGGATGATCATGATAACTGAGAGTAGTCCATTAGGTCTTGGCGGCATGCTTCCCTGAGCGTCCAAAGCAGTTCACGCAAAAAAGCCACACAGTGGTCAAACAATTAGGCAGCAACGTTCCTAATCGCATCAAGAGACATATTAATAATTATTCCAACATCATAAATGACATATCGTAATGCTTTTGAGTAACACATGATGAAGAACTTTTTCACTATGTAGTCTACATCCCAGTGACTGAGGTAGGTATTCTGATCCCTAAGTTGCACCGTGCATGCCAAATTGTACTGCCATCTTTTAATCAAGGATGCCCTGTTTTCGGCATCTCGTGAGAAGTCGGGCTTGCTTGACACACATACCCTAACAAGAGCTGACAAAAGGCTTGCCCTCAAGCCAAAGGTCATAATATATAGGTCCGGTACCGAGTTTAGTGAGCATGACAGGAGAGTGAACTAGGCTATCCTTGAGATGGCTTCTCTCTAATCCGTTTAACCGCTGCTTTTCTTTAGGTCAATGTCAGTGCTTCACGAACTCGACAAACTCGATAAGAGTAGTGATAAGTCATCTTGGCACATCCTTCAAGATGGAAGGATCAATAACTCGTCCGACAGCCAAGTGTAATCTTAGTTCCCGAAGTATTTTGAAGATCACAAATCCGCACAGTTCTGTCAGCATTTATCAAACGCCTCGGGGTCGCACTAGAGTGAACGCGCAGATCCCTTGTCTTCCACCTAGAAAGCTTGGCCCACAGAACATCTAGAAACGCTGATTACTGGCATCATTCACACGTCATCGCCTACCAGTACAGATCGACCATTGTGACTCCGGATTGTCTGAAGAGAGGCATCTCCAAGTTCCGTGTTTTTGGATTTCGATTTGGAAAAACTCTGTAGCGTCAGCTTGAAAAATCTTCGACTTGTTGCCATGTAGATAAACACGTTACCAACATGATGAGAGAGGCTGATCTCCTTGATTATGATCTTGACTGCGATGTAGGTGAAGTAGGCATCCCAGGCCGGCTGAAAAAGAACGATAACAAAGAAAAATTGTAAGTGGTAAATTTGTAGAGATTAAGGAAAGAGGAATCCTCAAACAATTTAATTTTCAGTTTGAGAATGCACTCGGTGATAGGCACAGAAAAACATCTAGTGGAAAGACAGGTTCCGCAATGTAAGTTTGAGGGAGTAGAAAACGGAGGAGCAAAGAACATAAATTTCATAACCTATAAGTAACCCTACTTCTGTTCGTCAATAACTTTGCGTGAATAGTATATGACGCACGGAGAATAATGCAAGCTTAGAAACTTCCACAAATTAGAGGATAGAGGAATACAGTGGAAACCCAGTAATGAGTATACATTTACGAAGTATAATTAATTATTCCCTAAGCTTCCCTACACGAATTATTATTATAATTATGATCGTTTCATCCATATAATTATGTAGATCTCGATATTAATTAAATCTCGATGATAAGTATACTTTCTGAAAGCACTAATGCATACAGATTATTTATGTTCTACGATGCATGCATTGCAAAGCACCATATTACGAAAGAATGTAAATAGTTTGGTTATCTCCCTTACAATATATCGTTATTTAAAAAAAAATGTCCGGTGTTTTAGAACGTTTTTGATAAGGAAAAAAAAAAGTAATAGAATGCAAATAACAGCCTTGATTTTTTTTTGGTTCCCACCCTCCATAAGAAAAGCTCTGGGATGTAATTATCAGCTGTTAATGATGAATGAGAATGTCTCGAATTTTAAAAAAAAAAAGGCTATTATTTGCCCAAGGACAACCAGAGAGACAGGCACCAAACTCTTCTTCTTTCGTGAATGGGAAACGGAAGAGTAAATATACCAGAGTGGAATAGTGGACATTCAACAAAACAAAACATCACACAGGCCAGAGCCATCCATATAAGCAATGTTAAAGTAACCCATAAAATAGGAGTACAGTATATAATTTCTAGTCTAAAATGACATGCATATTGCCAGAGTGCTAGTGATCAGCGCCTCCAAATGGCAGCGGCATTTATACGTCCCAGTGAGCTGAGAAAGTCTTAGAGTGATCTGGTTTGCTGAGGTAATAACAGTGTGAAGTCGCGTTAGCGGGTATCAGCCTGCATATGAGACTTAACAGATGCATTATTATTATTTTTTAAATTATTATTATAAAGATGAATGCCTGCTGGTACCGTGAGAATGGACGGAAATGGTTTTTATATTATATGATATATTGAAAATTATTGGATTACTAGGTTTTAAATAGCTTGTACTTACATCCAGAGCCATGTCTTGGATTTTGCAGGGCAAAGGGCCGTAAGTTATACTTAGCTGCAAGGCATACATGATCGTATTTGGCAACATGGTGAAGATGAGGAAAAAGGAAACCCATAATAGTGTCACAGTGGTTCCCTTGTGGCTGGCGGAAGTGGTGCTGCTGATGCACCGACTTAGACGTTTGGCACTGTGGTTCGAGTCGCTAACACCCAGAGATGACATGTTGGTACCATTACAGGTCAGAGGACTACGACCATCCTTCGCTGAGGGCCTCCCTCTTCCAATCCTGAGCTGACCAGCGCCTCGAATCCTATGGAGAACAGCTATGTTCAGAAGCAGGACAATCACGGGCAATACCAAAAATATAGCGAGCTCTGTGGACCAGGTGTAAATTGAGAAAAATGACGCCGTAAGCATTTGAGACTCCGATGGGCGAAACTGACATTCGCCAACGAATGTTATTTCCCAGAAATAGCCCTGGGGGAGGCTTAGAATGAGCGCCAACGTAAACAAGAAAAATATGGTTCTCGGAGTTCGAGTTTTGCTGAAGCGCTCAGATTTAAACGGGTGGCACACGGACAGGAAACGCTCTACAGTAAAGGCGAATACTAGAAAAACACAGAAGTACTGCACTGCCATATTTGCCATAGAGAATATTTGGCACCATCCAGGGACATCTAGCGTTCCTAGCAACCAAGGATTCTCTAGTTCGTAGATAAAGTGCAAGACCAGAAAGGTCAAGTCAGCCACAGCTAAACACGTGAGATAGTAAGCCACGGTGTTGCAGGTGCGCATGCGTGGATTCGCCCATACCATGGCGGAGACGATATTGCCGAAGATTCCGATGACTGTCCAGATGGGCGTAACGCTTTTGTTGATAAGCATAGCCACGGGGACATTGTAGCTCCAGTTTTCCACCACGAATGAGTACTTGCTATACTTGTTGATTAGTTCGGTGCTGTTTCTCACCATGTCGATGTATGTGGTATTATTGCACGCCATCTTGTGTATCTGTAAGAGAACAAAGGGACAATAATCATTGGAATAATCGAATAAGCCCGCAGCCAGTGAAACTATTATCTATGTCGACGTGTACAGCCGTATTCCAAAAATCAGGTGATGATTATGATGATGATGATGATGATGTTGATTATCACCACCACCACCACCACCACTACACCATCATCATCATCATCATCATATTAAAAAAAGGCTGAAGGTGCGAGTTCGTGTAACGTCTATGGATTTCATTGCAAAGCCATATACACCCATGAACTCTGAAATGCCACCATTTTGGTCACTGCTGAGCTACGTAGAGGTATTAGTCTTTTTATGTTTAGAGAGCCATTATGTTTTTAAAGCTTACTCTTCTTCGTAAAGCTTCGTGTAAACGCCAGATGTTGTTTTGAATTTGAAGTGAAAGCTGCGTTGCTTTCCTTAGTCAGAGTTCGCAGGCCAAAGGTCATGTTCGTCATTTCCACGCCACCTATCAAACATTCCCAAACAGAGCACATTCGGAGAATGAGTTTGTTACTAGTAGTAGTAATCACAGGTAAAATAATGCGGTTTACAAGCCTGATATCTAAGTCAGCTTACGCAACTTCACACTTTTCACACAGCTTCACATATGCTATGACTTCTTCAACTTCCTGGTGAGCAGATATTATTGCCACTACATTTACAGGCGCTGATAACCAGAGTTTTGTCATTTTCTTCAGCTGCATACAGCCAGGTGCCCATTTTACAGAGGGGATTGGCTGAGGAAACTGAATGAAATGCTTTCCAAAGCGCTTACAACATAATCATGGTCGGGGATCGAATTCACGACCTTTTGATCTCGAGTCCAAGCCGTAACCATTCGGCCACGCTGCTCGGTTATGTGCAAATTTTGATAATCGCTTTGTTTAGAGCTTTAGGTGAGCTGTGATGACAGTATCAGCATTTATATGCAAACTCAGAAACTCAAGAACAATTTTATAAGGAACAAGTGCATTTATCCTTTCAACGAACGGGTAAAGAGGTTTGCAACAACAGATAGTAAAAGAAAAGTCAAGACCTATTTTGAGGCCGTTGCACTACAAATATCATCATATTGTTGCGTTACACGGTCAACACGTCGGCCTGTGTATTTGTCCAAGCACACTGCGTCTGAGCAGCTCATGAGAAAACGTGGTCATTCGAATCTGCCAGCTGGCCAAAGCTACCTGTCGAATCACGCAGCTATGGCTTTCAAAGGTCAAATAATAAATGGAGAGATCATTTCAAGTTATAGTTACTTTCTCTGAATTTTCACTTCTAAATCTTAATCTAATTACAATTACATGCCAAACACTCAGAAGGCAGAGCTGCCAATAAAAACACGTCGTTTGTGAATTTGTGACTATACTCTGTGGCTTTTTCGCAGCTCTCTCTCGATGTCACAAATTTGAGCTTGCATATAGTCTAGATAAGCTCTCTTGACACTAATAAAAAGGTTGCGATGATCTCACTATTCTTCAGGTCGAATTTTTGTGGAATAAATAATTCCACATTTCATGCCAAGTTAGACTTCATTGTGTCCCCCTGCTTCCATGAATAAGTGAGAACAAAGGCAAAAGGGGAAACAGATACACCGAGCTCACATAGACAGGAATAATCCATTAGCTAAAACATAAAATACATGAACATTATATTGTGCTGAAACAAGGTGCGACTCAGAAGTTTATTGATTGTTGAGCAATGGGATCAATCGTCAAAAGCATTGATCTTACCAAGATTGAGACATAGTTCATAGCTATGTAGCATATTTTTTTAAAATTTGTAATACTCGTTTCAGTCTATTACTCTTTACACGAATTTTGTCATAGAAACTGTCAATTTATTTTGTAAGGTAATATGTGTAGGTCACCATCATTGTGTGAACAATCAGTTTCATGTACCATTAATTGGTTACTGGGTAAATTAATGTCAGTTAACTATTGTTATCATGTGAGAATCATCCCTACTAGTGGAAGCCATAAAACATTGTAATCCTTTTTTTACGTAAGGAGTACAAGTACAAAAGAACTTATGAACTTATGCATCAGAGGGTACATAATTATGTGGTCGTTGGGCATATGCAATAAACTGTTTATACAAGCAATATTCATTAGTTTGAAACTATCGAACGTTATGTTGCTTCCTTCCGTCCTTCCTTCCTTCCTTCCTTCCTTCCTCCCTTCCTTCCTTCCTTCCTTCTTTCCTTCCTTCCTTCCTTCTTCTTGTCTTCCTTCCTTCCTTCCTTCCTCCTTCTTCTTTCTTTCCTTCCCTCCTTCCCTCATTCCTTCCATCCATCCTTCCTTCAATGCTTCATAGCGTATTATATTTCATTAAACAGTTCACTTTAGTCTTCATGTTCAACACAAAATACTTTATATTAAGAAGCTCAAACAAAATATGTAGACTAGCTCATGAGCAGTGACGGCACCACTCAGCAATTTAGAAAAACACTCACACCACAACGCATTTAAACACGTTATTTTCTTTTGCTGTTTTTACTCACCCATATGTTCACCTGACGATGGGCAATACATTAGTAAAATACAATGTACGAGATCAAAGTATTGAAATTAAGTATGGTTTTACCCAGATATAATACTAAACGTTTAAAAAATATATAAAATGAATTATTTTAAAATAACCGAAGTGTTGTTAAGAGATCAAAATATAATCGTACTAGGAAATTGATTTTACTTAATTTACAGAACCATAGATACAGAGTCCATGCTATGATTCTTCACCTCTGTTTGTTGTTAATGTCCTAAACCTTTGACTTCTCTGCACATATCAGCTTGAGCTGGACGGTAGAGGAAAGCCTTAGTTACTTCTCTGCCCACACCCTTGACTGTCTATGTAACATGTTATCAATATAATAAAATATCTACCCGTTTCGCCCGGTAACCTATTGTTCGTGGTTTATTTAAGTTGTTTACAAGTAACTCGCAAAGGAATCAGGTACCTTATAGTTATCACAGATCATATCACTATAATGTAAACTTGTTCAGTAACTGTCATTTGCGCTCTGTGACTTACAATCGGGGGTGAGGTTTGTCTTCACGAAGAAGCATTCTAGAGGTAATTAGTCTAGAGTTTCGCTGTTGATAACGCCCAAGTCTCTATGTGTGGCACGATAATTAAAGAAGTAAAATGAGCACAGGATGACCTAATGGATCCAGTTGCTAGAGGACAAGAGGGTCACGTTACAACCTGGATTTTAACCATTCCGAAAACAAAAATCAAAATGTCTAGGATGTAAAACTTCAACAAACTGTTTTGTCTGATATTCGCAGTGTGATTCGGCACTGTGTTAAATCTTTGGCGGTTATACTTATAGATATACTTATATATAAAAACGGTCTACTATCAGCTCTTTTCAGTTATAATATCCTCTCCTCAAGTCCCTATTTTAGCTTCCGCTAAAAACTCTGCACCCTGCTATCACTTCTCAGTATTCATACGGCTTACAACCTCTTGCCTTCCTGCCCTCCCCCTTTCAGTGTATTCCTCACCCGACATCTTCCTCCCCTCCCCCTCCACTATTCTCCTAAATATGCAAATGGCGAGTTACCTCTCCAAAACTCTTTTCGTAATCTCAGATATCCACTCCTCCTCCCAGCAGCTCAGCTTTGATCTATCCCTCTAACCTCACTTTCACGCTTTTAAATATGGATTACCGTTCATTCAAACCTATATTAAATTTCGAGTCATCCCCAGCGTCCCCTATCCGCGCTTTCATTTCTGTTTTCGTGACTTCTGTTTCGACTTTCTCTCCACTCATATTCAGACACACAATTTATAATTTCATTATTATTTTATCCCGACCATCACAATGATCCAGGATGGCAGTAACTTTCTCAATATTCTAAGGCTGTCGACGCAACCCTCCCTTTCACTCCAAAATTAAATGTAACATATCTGCCGACTTTTCAAGGGCACTAGCCGAGTAGACTAACATCCCTTAAGTGCAGTATGTAAAAAAAGACATCGGCTCTAATTCCATTAGCTAACATTTATGTTCACAGCTAGAGCAACAGCAGGGCTTTTCGGTGATTTTCGGTAAATCTGAATCCGTGAATTACAGACATGGTGTAACTGTGATTTCACATGAGTCAGGATTAACTGGGTATCACAAGCGACCATGAAGCGAGTTGGCAGGCTTCATATGACAGGTGAGGGTTACCACAGGTCATGAAGCAATAAATTCTCAAACATGATTCTTCTCGTGTAAAACATTTAAAAAGCCACGTTATATTTAAGTGCGTCGCAATACACCAGGCAGCGACCACATTTTGTAAACAATGCTTTAAAAAATATTCACAGGCGAAACACAGTAAATTATGTCTGTTATCCAAACCCACAACAAACAATTTCCGGCTGAAAAAAGATACAGAAAAACATCGAAAGCGAATTTCTTATTCCTAACGAAATACTAAAAACGAATGGGCGAACCTCGGTTTTTTTTTTTCCAAATAAAAAGTCACAAAGAAATCCTGTTGGTAAACTGAATGTATAGACTTGCCATTTAACCCGCAGAGAGATTTACGTCAGACTTATTTGATAACACCGCACCCTCTGGAAGTCAGGTGGCCAACTCTATGTACCTTGCAAAAAGGGGGTTGAACCTTGCATCAGATGAAACACTTTTTGTGCCAGATTTGTTATCATTAGCATGTTAAGGCTCATTTGAAAAGGCCTGAGAAGGATATAAAAAGCGTGGCTTTAATTTAAACTGACTAAAAATACGCACAAGGGGGGGCTTTTTATTTCTCTGTCTGGATTTTTTCAATCTCAACATGCTTTTAGTCTCTTTTAGACTCGCACATAAAGTATAGTCTATCTTTTAGTGCAAGATTCAATACAAATCTCAGTTAGTGGCCTCTTGATTATATGGATTTAGAAGTCGTTCTCTTTACCTGGGAAACAGATATTTCAGTCTTCCCATCCTGGCGCTCGCCCTACCCCTATACTACACGAAGACTCGAAAAAGTGAATATTAAGGTGATGCACTCATGTTTTAATTCTGGGCCATACAAGATGGCTTAATACAGAAGTGCCTCCTACCCCTTTCCTTCGAAAAGTTTGGGAACTCCAATTCTAGGCAGCTACATGACAACAACAACAACAACAACAACAACAACAACAACAACAACAACAACAACAACAACAGAAAAATCAACTTCAACAACGACACCGACAACAACAACATTAACGTTCAAGAGTATTACATTGATATCGATTTAGACGTAGCAGTAACATATTTTTTTTGGGTAAAAATCTTATTCATTTTTGAACTTCTTACTCATGACTGCGCCCATAAACCGAACCGATCTAAAACGATGCGAAACTGACTGCAAAAATGAATTATCAAGAAAAAAAAATCATAAAAGTGATTATAATATATACCTTATAACACGAAGTAATCCTTGTTGAAAATCTCAAAGTAAAAAAAAGGCACAAACGTTCTTAATATCCTCTTTGAAATTTTAAAACAACCAAAAAATATTCGTCTCTTTTATCGTTCACACGACAGAGTGTTTGTTATAACGTCTAGTCTCAATTCACACTGAATATCCGTCTGATTTAAGAAGAAATAATAATCACTAATGACCCAACGATGTAGACATCGTGAGCGTCGAAGAAAGAGGTGACCGCGCTGTCTAGCAGTAGCGTGCTCAGCCAGTGTGAGTCTAACGTCGTCACGGCAGCGGAGTCCCACGTAACGTGAGCGCGGGAATACCAGCTCACACGACTGCTCGTGAGAGGTGATAGTTGTAAATACGTAGACCTACGCGCGCTCACCAGCATGGAGGTAGAAGATCTACATGCACGACGGCGTGCCAGGAGTGTTGAGATGCAGACACGATTTTTTGACGTTATTGAAATACGAGACGCCTCGGGGAAAAAAAGATTGATTGTGTGATCAATATTTGTTTCCCCTTCCTACCGTCACCGTATGTAATAATATAGGCCTATCACCGGAAAGGTTCATTTTTGCTATAAAATCATGTAAACTTCCGGTGTTTTTCGTGATGGACGCTTGAAATCTTTAGTGATGAAATCAGAATGGAAGTGTCATGAAGGAGTTGAATTATATCTCAGAGAAAATTATCGTTACAATTACACGAAATGGAGAAATCTTTTCATGACTTTTCTGAATTGTTAGACATTCTCAGAAACACAACTGGACATGTTAACGCGAAATTTCACCCCACAAAAACATTCGAGAATCAGCAAAGACAGGGCACACAGTGGAAAATGGGTCTTAGTGAAAATACGGTTCTCATTAAAAATACAAATAAATCCATGAATTTAACTAAGGCAGGGCGGAAGCAGTTCTAAAGGGAACAATTCAAAGATCTATGCATTCGAATGAATATTTCCGCCAGGTCGCAATGCACAAAATAATGTCGAAATTAGAATATCTCGAAACACGTACGAGACTTTATGGTGCAAGAGGAGAAAGGAGTGAGATGTGGATGAAATGTGGGGTAAAAAATGATCTTGAGTGAAGTGGTGACTGAAGCTGAAAAAAAAAACTTCATATCTGAAGAGGAAGTAACGAAATAGATCACCCAGACTGTGTGTGTCCAATGAACCAGGGACAAATTCTTTCATGTCTGTGAATATACCACGTATATTCGCCTGGGTTCACGGACTATGGCGGATGGTTTAATCAATAATGGTAAATACATCGATGTATTGTACCCACAAATGTGACCTGTGATAGCGCGACATGTCTCCGACAATACATCTGTTCATAATACACTGTTATTGCTTTCATAGAAGAAGATGAAATCAACGTCGTGGAATGGCCAGCACAGTCTCCTGATCTTAACTCACTGAAGATTGGAGACGCGTAGACACCGCCCACTGCCATTCGCCCACCGCCCCCAGGACTAATCTGCCAACAAAAGGGCAAATATGTACAATTTATGTGCCTTTTTGACATTACACGGCAGTAGTGGTGTGCTATGAAGTCACTGTCATCGCACATGGCTGAGCACTAATTATATTATTGTAATACATCCTGCGCATTTACCAGGCCGCCAGTCCAAATCTCTCATCCTTAATGTCGTAGACTATTCTTGGAAACCCTAAGGTATTGATATGGTAATGCTAAGCCATTTGAAAACACTCGTTTTCAGTACGTTAATCCAACCGAAAATATTTGGCTCTGACTGAAGCGAGCACTGCAGTAGGAAGCCAGTGTCACCAAGAACCGACAAGAACTACTCGACCAACTACGAGGTGTTTGAGACTACGATCGTCTTTAATTCATTCAGAATCTATTTTTTGTCACTGTCGATGATGACACGGAGTGACATGCTTAGAATAGAAGATCATCTCACCGAATTTAGAAAACAGTCCATAAAAAGTTTAATAATGATTGTGATGGGGAAACTGTTTCAAGAAGAAGAAGAAGAGAAAGAAGAAGAAGAAGAAGAAGAAGAAGAAGAAGAAGAAGAAGAAGAAGAAGAGGAAGAAGAAGAAGATAATGATGATGATGATAATAATGATGATGATAATAATAATGATGATGATTGTTTGTCATGCGTTTTGCTCAATTTAAAAAAAGATTTACAAAATGACATTATTTTTTGCCCATTCATTTATTTCCTATTTCATCCGAAAAATGACGCAAGTCCGAAAAGTTATGTATTATATTTATTAAATTAGTATAGTTTTCTTTATTTACATATTTATGTCCAGAACTGACTAATGTTTTGAAAAGTGTTGATGATGATGATAATGAAGGATGGATGGTGATGATGATGAGATGATGATGATGGTACTAGTGGCAGTGGTGGCAGTCAGTTTGGGGTGGGATTAATGATGATGTAGATTTCTCCATAATGCAGCATTGCAAAACTACAGATTTATAGCATTTATTCAATATTTAACAGGTTTAAAAATTCAAAAAAAATAATATTCACGTGGGATGTTGTCGAGAATTGTATTTGAAAGAAGCGTGTTTCATTCAGGGAGACAACAGGCGTCAGAAAAAGACATAGAGATGACGACTGTGGCAACGACAATAACGAGTAAGTTCTCTAGAAACTTGCCATGTCATGTATGCGCGAAGGCTGGGGTCACACAAAAAAAGACATAAGCCTTAAGACTTCAGTCAAACGTCGTGAGAAGAAATTAAACACTGGATTTCCTTAAAGTCTTAGCACAAACTTCTACAACCGTTAATTAATAGCTTTAAGCCATTATCCACTAGTAAAAAGCCATGAGTTTTGTGATTGGAATGAAAAATGAGCAGTGTTCGTATCTCTTCTTGCAGTTTAGGTGTGAGGGAAATGTAATATGATTAGTCAGATTAGCGACTTTCAGTTTTCTCTGCTGGGCGGGCGGCTAACAACTAAAGATTTCTGCTTTTTTCTTTTTTTTCTTTTTTTTTTTAAGAAAGAAAATAATAATTTTCAAATGTATGCACGTGCAAGATCGGCATCAGGCTAACGGAAAGGGAAATGAGTCGCCCCTGGCACAAGCAAAGCTCACCTGCCTTGACGCTAGATCACGACTTTCCTGATGACTTTCTGCTTTCTTCTTTCCGTGTGTGTCACCGGAGAAGTCAAGGAGATGTTTGATTTTGCGGTGACCGCAGACTGACCCAAGCTCTATCATCCCTGAGAACTAATTGGATAGGACGTTCTTTGGTATCTCACACACAAAAAAAATGAGGGATGTCACTGGTAATTTAAAAATCTCACCAATGCTGGAAGCTGTGAGCGACTCGAGATAGTGAAGTCAGTATGTGCATGTTGATAATTAGGAGAGAGAGAGAGAGAGAGAAAGAAAGAGAGAGAGAGAGAGAGAGAGAGAGAGAGAGAGAGAGAAAGAGACAGACAGAGACAGAGACAGAGACAGAGACAGAGAGACAGA
Source organism: Ellobium chinense (assembly GCA_033807755.1). NCBI lineage: Eukaryota > Metazoa > Mollusca > Gastropoda > Ellobiida > Ellobiidae > Ellobium > Ellobium chinense. The sequence goes on along the minus strand of JAWQUT010000002.1, from coordinate 6,358,340 downwards.
GACAGAGACAGAAACAGAGACACAGAAAAAGAGACAGAGAGAGAGAAAGACAGACAGACAGTCAGTCAGAGAGAGATTCGGGAAAGGACGCGCTGCATGCACACACATCAAAGCATGAGACAGACATCCAGACAGCCAGACAGACAGTCAGAGAGATAGATAGATAGATAGATAGATAGATAGATAGATAGATACATACATACATACATACATACATACATACATACATACATACATACATACATACATACATACATACATAGACAGACAGATATAAATTCTTTATTTCCATAAATACAATTCATATTGTACAGGCATAATATTCCAACATTATGACCTACTGGACAGACAGACAGACAGACAGACAGACAGACAGACAGACAGACAGACAGACAGACAGACAGACAGACAGATAGATAGATAGATAGATAGATAGATAGATAGATAGATAGATAGATAGATAGATTTGGCTTTCCCTTAGTTTTGATCAAACGGTCTCCTGCGGCAGTTCAGTAAATGAAATTACCAGTCAGCTTTATTTATACTGTACTAGAAACTACATTTGTACACCGGGCGGGCGGACGGACACACACACACACACACACACANCACACACACACACACACACACACACACACACACACACACACACACACACACACACACACACACACACACACTCTTTTCAGCTTCTTCTAACTACTGAGCGAAAAGCAATTTTCTGCAAATGATGATAGCAGATACCAACTAGATCTTATGCCCTGAACGCATCGTAGAGTTTTCCTTTAAAAATGATAAAGTCCCTTGCGTGTCTCTCGTTTCCGGTGATTAAGCAGATTTGTCACCTGTGTAGACCGAGCGCGTCAAGGAATGAATTTAATTAGAGCATTGTTTACTCCCTTTCGTGCCTCCAGCTTCCGGTGAGTACATAGGGGTGGATAACTCATTGATGCACTCTGTCTAATAATCAAGTTGGAAGCAGACAGAGCTGCCCTGGGCAGATTTTTTTCAGACGACACAGTTGGTTACGAGTTTTAGAAAGTCCAAAACTTCATATGCTGAGTCACCCTGGTCACCTGGTCAGCTCAGGACTGCTCAGTGTCCGAATAGGTAGAATAATCATAAAGCACAGAATATAAGGCCAAATCGACGGCTACCAGGTGCTCGTCTTAAACATACTGATCCTTTTGTACGTGGTCAAAATTATAAAGAAAACCTGTGTCCGCTAGTTTTCTAAGTTATATATTATCGTGCCCGTAGCCTGACGCTGCCTAATAAGGCACGCTAAAAATACAAAACGTATACCAAAATTAGATACAAC
>JAWQUT010000002.1:6332974-6357014 GCA_033807755.1 Ellobium chinense | reverse complement strand
CCAACCCCAAAAAACCCTACTCTTTCTTTTTCTTTTAGTTCCTAACACAATCCCCTTTCACCTCCTATCACAAACTTGTAGACTATACGAAGGGATGCAATTCATATACAAAACCAAGTGGTTGTTTCCCACAAGCAAAAGGACTGTCTCCAGCAACTGGCAGTCGTCACATGCAATCTTTTGAACCAATCTTGAATCCTTGGTGTGTTGATAATGATGATCTTGATGGCTTCGTGAAGAAAAAAAAAAGGTGTAAGTTCTTCCTTCTCTGCACTTTTACAATCAGAGTGACCGCAGAATAGGTGGGAGGAGGAAGGGGAAGGAGGGTAGAGGAGTCGAGGACCTCATTCTCTCACCCTCTCACCCTCACATTGCAAATCCGCCTCTTCATCCGAACTCTTGAAAACTAAGGTTCTGCCAAGTCATGGCAGATTGTACATGCTGAGGGCTGATTTGTTTCAGGGGAGACTCGGATCTACGTGGTTGAATGGACAATGTAGGCAACGCACGCTCGTCGAATTGAGAACTGAAGTGACTCATTCCATTGAGCTTGCACGGAATGGCAGCTCTCAGCCCCGCTACAAGCCATCCAAATGACAGTTCATTCATCTAAATTATTGGTATCAGAGCTACACAATAAATTTACCTATATGACATAAAACTTATACGTTCAGTCAAATTTAGTCGAGTTATCACATAAATTTAGGTTATTACCGGTTATGTTGGCCACCATCTGCATTGGCGACTGTTCCCATTTCCTACAAAATTAACGTCCATATTTCGACCACCTGTCTCATGTGACGGCAACAACTCTTTTTCATTTCCCAAACATTAAAGCAACAAATGGAAAAAAACACCGGATAAAGCAACCGGCAACGGCAAAGCTAAATGACGTAAGGAATATTCAAAGTTTTGCGACCGATTCATAGAGTTAAAACGGTTTGTATCTAATTTTGGTAAACGTTTTGTCTTTTTAGCGTGCCTTATGAGGCAGCGTCAGGCTACGGGCACGATAATATATAACTTAAAAAACTAGCGGACACAGGTTTTCTTTATAATTTTGACCACGTACAAAAGGATCAGTATGTTTAAGACGAGCACCTGGTAGCCGTCGATTTGGCCTTATATTCTGTGCTTTATGATTATTCTGCCTATTCGGATGCTGACTTGCTACTGGAAGTCTTGAGCTGACCAGGTGACCAGGGTGACTCAGATTATGAAGTTTTGGACTTTCTTAAACTTGTAACCAACTGTATCGTCTGAAAAAAATCTGCCCAGGGCAGCTCTGTCTGCTTCCAAGATGATTATTAGACAGAGTGCATCAATGAGTTATCCACCCCTATGTACTCACTGGAAGGTCTTTGACACCTATTGTTTTTTCTTCTTTTGGCCCTATTAACATTTTGCGTTATTCTAAATATACCACTGTGATTTGGGGAAATTTCTTCCATGGAGGTTAAAGTACTTCTTTTGCCCGATCTTTTAACGGGAAGAAAAAGGGGGGTCAACGCCCAAAATTTTTCACAAATGTCTTTTGAAAAAGATCACCTCAAATTCTGATTTGGTCCCCAAATTTCCATTTGGCTGGTTTTGACCGCGTGCGAATACATAGGTCTACACATTTTATTTTTTTATCTAGAAGGCTCAAATTGTACCTGAAACTTTAAAATTGGATGCTTTATTTAGATCACAGGTCATTTTACACATTTCTACACCCTAACACTGGCTGGCAGGGCCCCAAAAAAGGGGGATTTTATATATTAGCGGATTAATTGGGTTGTACACTATGAGTGATTTGCCCTTCTAATAGGTGTCACAAACCTTAACCCCTCCCCACATTTAATTATTTCCTACATATGTTTTGAGTAGTCAATAGTGATGCATTCTGTACTGTTGAAGTGTCTCTTTCTTGCTTCTTTCATGACAGAGAATGATATTCCTGTGGTGAGGTATATTTGCATAGGGATACAGAAAATTTTCAAGAGTCTCACTCACTGAGATGGATTGGATGAGGTGTTGGTAGCCTTTGTTAGTTCCCTGGAGAAATATGCAACTGTCAGCTGTCAAGCACATTCATTTCCCTACAAAATGGTGCCAATGTTGCTGAATTATATGCCTTAGATCATTCTTATGGCCCAATTAAGAGTTTGATACCTCTCAAAATAGCCAATTCTCTTGATGGCATACCCTATGCTACTTTGATAGCTCCCATGAACCTACAGTTCAACCCTAAAATTTAGCCATGGTAGCCTGTTTGGAAGGGAACAAGTAGGGAATGGTCAGAGGGGAGTGACCTGGGGGTGATTGGGAGGGGAGAGGAAAAATGACCCTCTCTTGGCTGGTCATTGTTTTCATGTAAACACCTTGGCATGAGCAGATAGTTTTTAGTTGACCATATTTGCAACCCTTGATGATAAAATCCACTTGTAACCACACATTTAAAACCTAAAAGTGATCATATTGGCATTTCTTAAAGGGTGATTGTGTTATTGATTGGGGAAGAAGCCCTGGAGAAACAAAAGTTTGGTGCATCTGCCCAAAAGAATTTTTTAAAAATTCAGCTTCCTTTGGCAATACCATATGAGCCTATGGGGTGGGCTGAGAAGGGGTGGGGTGGTGATTTTTCTTAAGGGTAGGGGTGGGGTGGGGTGGGTGGGGGGAGGGGTTGATGGTGGGGTTGGGGGTGGAAGTAGGGAAGGAAAAAGGAACGAATGAAATCTTAAATTTAAAAAAAATGGCCAAATTTGGTGCATTTTTTGGCAACACTGGGTGTGTGTGTCAAAGGTGGGGGGAGGGGGTGGAGGGTGGGAGGAAAACAAGAGAGGCAAGGACAAAAAGAGAACGAGAAAAAAACTATTTTAAAAAAAGCGTGTGTCATGTAAACTGAGTCTGCAGCACGTAGATCTAGATCTAAGTCCCATACAGGCTAGACTAGGGGGGGGGGGGGGGGGGCTGGGGAGGGCCCCAGGGGTAGAGGAAGAAGTTTAAAAGACTGTCCAGATAGCCCAGATGACCTACCTCGTCCACCATGATGTAAACGTGTTTCTAAGTGGAAACATGCCAGGTACTAGCTGCCTATTAAGGTCTTTGACACCTATTGTTTTTTCTTCTTTTGGCCCTATTAACATTTTGCGTTATTGAGGAAATTTCTTCCATGGAGGTTAAAGTACTTCTTTTGCCCGATCTTTTAACGGGAAGAAAAAGGGGGGTCAACGCCCAAAATTTTTCACAAATGTCTTTTGAAAAAGATCACCTCAAATTCTGATTTGGTCCCCAAATTTTCATTTGGCTGGTTTTGACCGCGTGCGAATACATAGGTCTACACATTTTATTTTTTTATCTAGAAGGCTCAAATTGTACCTGAAACTTTAAAATTGGATGCTTTATTTAGATCACAGGTCATTTTACACATTTCTACACCCTAACACTGGCTGGCAGGGCCCCCAAAAAGGGGGATTTTATAGATTAGCGGATTAATGGGGTTGTACACTATGCGTGATTTGCCCTTCTAATAGGTGTCACAAACCTGGAAGCTGGAGGCACGAAAGGGAGTAAACAATGCTCTAATTTAATTCCTTGACGCGCTCGGTCTACACAGGTGACAAAACTGCTTACTCACCGGAAATGAGAGACACGCAAGGAACTTCATCATTTCAAAGGAAAACTCTACGATGCGTTCAGGGTATAAAATCTATTTGGTCTCTGCTATCGTCATTTGCAGGAAATTGCTTTTCGCTCAGTAGTTAGAAGAAGCTGAAAAGAGTGTGTGTGTNGAGTGTCTTAACTCAATGTTTTCGTGTTTGTGTAGGGGGAGTAAGTGTATGTGCATATATATGTAAGTATGTGTGTGTGTGTGTGTGTGTGTGTGTGTGTGTTTGTGTGTGTGTGTGTGTGTGTGTGTGTGTGTGTGTGTGTGTGTGTGTGTGAAAATGAATGGTGCATGTGTGTATACGTGGGTGTAGGTGTGTGAGTGTGTCTGTGTCTGTGTGTCTCTGTGTGTGTGCGCACTTGTGCGCTTGCCTCCATGAAAGGGTAGCCAGAGTGTGAGTATCACAGACAATATCGGCACTCCCCAGCCCGGAAATAGGTAGTAGTTTTTCACGGATCTGACATCTTACTAATGACGGGTCGATATCGGAATGTTCAAGTATCGCACTACTTCAGGCTTGTTACTATCCTCTCTACTTCGATCTTGGTAATCACCAGAAGACAACAGGACTGATAATGGTTTCATAATTTCAATAGCCCGCAGGTTCACAGGTCTGCTTGATACTGAAGATCAGAAGATCGAATTTACTTTCGACACAGTTTTGAAGCAAAGTTACAATAACTGTGTTAGCTCCAACTGAGTTCAGCTCTTTAGATATCAGGATTCCATTATAACTTTCCACTCCTTAGAACATTACACTGGGTATCTGTAAAAGCTGGAGATGAGTTTTAAGTAGCTACATCCTGTTCTCAAACTCATGAGTCAACTGCACCGAAATAGATTTTTTTTTCTTTTTTTAATTTTGGTTTTGTCATGTTTTGTTCTAAATTATGGGCGTATAATTTGGAATTCATCGCCAGCAATGATTTGAAATGCAGCCAGCCTCGAATCATTAAAACTCAATTTAAAACACATCTGTTCATAAAGTACATGTCAGAGCAGACCTCAGACTCGAAATGCTTACCGCTTTCTCGTATGTGAACTTTTGCACATAACCTATATGTGACATGTGACAAGTGCGTGTGTGCGACTCTATAAATATGTGCGAATTTGTTGCATAATATGAAAGTAGTGCATCCACTGTACAAAAAAGTGAAAGATGCATCAACTAATGAAAGCCAATGTAACAGACTATATCAGCCAATCATATTCATCTGACAATATTAAAATGAAAAGTTGAAGTAATGACTGGTCAAGCTGTGGCTTGTGATGTCCTGATGACCGTGTATGTTTAATAACTGAGTGTGCTCCAAACACATCCGTAGCCTGGAGACACCCCTGAAGACGACTGTGATGTTTGCATCCAGTCAAAATAAGTCTTAAGTCGCTAAACCAGGAACTAAGATATCAGACTCTAAAGATGATAAGGGTCAAGCGATATAGAAGTTTCGTTTATTGCAAAAATCGAGAGTAAAATCATTTCCGTACAGATTTTATGACTAAAAATTATAAGTTACTGTAGATAAATGTGAGTGTTGTGATACAAAAAAAGATGACTTTTGCAATAAAAACGTGTTCTTCAATTATGATTTTCTCAGAATGGCTTCCATTGCACGGGATTGACCCCTGCTACTTCAGATACTCAGGTCAGAATAATGCAGTATGAAGCGTAGTTTTTTTTTTGGTTTTTTTTTTACAAAATGGAATTACACGCATTATGCTGTCGTATTACACCAATAACTTGATTTTATCAAAACGCGACATGTGCCCCAATTTGACAGGCTGAAAGACATATTATGCTTAAACCTAACTGTACAGCACACAGACCTACGTTTCCTAAACTGATTCAGACTGGTTTGTACTAGTATTAGGACCACCAGGTGATGATGACTCATTGAAATTAGAATAAAATATCAGGTTTAAAGGCCCGCTCGAGGTAAAAAAAGGAGATTAGAGACATGGTGGTATTGGAATTAATTCGCATGGTTTCTATCGGAGCGCTTTTCTTCTCTTTGATTTCACTAGTAAAACATTTCATAATGCACAGAAATGTTACAGATGGCTCGTTTGCTATCCCTCCGTGCATTACGATAATGAAATCTGTTAACAATACATCTTAGTATTTGAGAAGGGAAAGCAATTCCTTCTTAGATGAGGCAATGTACGACCATTTCTCTACGTTGCTTGCCTTCCGAGAGGAACAGTGGATGGTGCAATTTTAAACTTACAATATGCAACAGATCAATTTGTTGAGAAGTATCTAAGGCGCACTTTCATTAATCATTTGCAGACCTGTACAATGATCAGAAGACAGCAATATCATGAATCGAAATCCTGCATAACGTGAATGATTAGTTGCTAATATACGGGTAAATCTTCTCTTCACAGGCTAGACCACTGTGTTTAATCAGACACGAACTCATTTCCGTAAATACCGGAAGTACTATGGGAACTATTATCTATGATCCATGTGATTATGTGTCCACAAGTCTGTCATAGCAAGACACCCCTACTTCCGTTAGTTGATCGTCCACACGCAAGTGTAAACGCATGGGGATGTGCATTCTGATGTAAACAGTCAACCCATGTCTCACCACAACAGGACGACAGTGAACAAGGACCCGAGCAAACATCAGCATTAGTCGCGGCGAAAGTACAGTAAAAGGTACATTGGATCCTCCATTTTGTCACATTCTGTAAGCCACCATGGAACCCCTTCCAATCCCGCAAAAAATTGACATTCCTTAGGTCGCGTCCTCGTTATGTCCAGACAACATCGTCAACCGGGTGAAGTGTCAGTCAAGGCTGATGTCACTGGCTACGACGAGAAAAACAATCAAATTAATATGGCGGTAGGCCTTCCTAGTCAGTATGCCTAAATAACACCTGGCCTTTACACCTTTAATAATGAGTATAGTCTTGTGAAATAGTCTCGTATCCAGACTAATGCTCGCTGACGCCAATTCACATATTAGCTAGGCTTGTTCTCGCTCATGATCCCTGCCAACTTACTCACAACTCACAAATATTCGTTTGCGTTAAATAACGCACTGTTTTCTAATTCCCATTGTTGGCTTTGATTGTGTGAATGACTTAACGGAAACTGTTCTATTTCTTTTTTTTTTCAATAGATTCAGAAGTGAACTGCGTATCTCACAATGGTTACGAAAGAAAGCAAGTTGAAGTATATATCATGACTGCCACGATCACAGGGCAAACGTCGGATGTTTTCTCTGGCAAAATAACTACAGAAATGCTGATTACTGACATGTTGCTTAGTATTCAGAGATATTGTTTCATTACAAGCTTAAGAGATAAGTTATCACTGCTCACGACAATTTAAGGCAAATTTTAATGCAGAGATACATAATTAATACTAACAATACCTCCCATTCTTCGAATGGGATGGTCATGCCCAGCATGTCAGTGCAGGACGAACTTGATTTCGCCGTAAATGAGTGAGCACTTGTCACAGTTTAACAAAGAAAAGGGGTTAGGGAAAGGGTTGTGTTACGGCGAAATCGAGCACACTGGTCAATGCAGACAACAAAGTGTGGCGCGACTTCCAATCTGTGAACTCTTATCAAGGAAAACAAATTTTAAAGTTTGTTTCTGTGAATTCAAAACAAATAACCGACAGTTTCGCGAACTCTTACATAGAAGAATTGGTTTGTAAGCTATAAAATCTCTCTAAATAGGCAAACCAAGGCCAGCATGCAGTACGGCATCGACGAAAATGTTGGCATGTCAGATTTCATGGGTGTAAATGATTATAGTATAAGATACATAGATATTGCACGAACGCGTCTCTTTAACACTATTAAAGTAAGATCCGAGGTGGATTTAAGATCAGCGGGGTCCTTGGCACGAGGTTGATGCGGGAGCCCCTTTCCCAGAGTAAGAAGTTCCTGATTGGGGCAAATTATGCTCTAGAGCAAGTTCAACAATAAAAATGACCATTGGTCTAGCTCTTTTTCACTCTACCCCTCGTTTTCTCTCCTCTCNCATTCCTCTCCTGTTTTTATCTCCAATAATTATTTTCTCGTTCTCCTGTGCAGGGCCCCCCGACCAGCGTGGTTATTTGGGCGCGTGCCCATCGTGTTCATGCCTCAATCCTCTCTGAATATGATACACTTATCTAAGGTGTTGTTTTCTGATCCACGTATGGTATTGCAGGCATTCCATTTAAGCACACGGCTTAAGCACACCCTGGATAGCCAGTGGCCATATTTATGCATAACCATTACCTTAGTTACCGCACTGCGGTAACCACTGGAAACTCCCAAAACATAGGTAGTGTTCACAGTACGTTAATTAAAGTATGAATTATGCATCCGGCCACAGATTCGTAAAATGGTTTAGAATAAGAAGACGAAACGGCACTGCGAAATTCCTGACACAGGAAAAGATTTGTACAACCTCAGACAGATCACTCCTGAGCACTGGGATTGAAATGGTGTCAGCTAACTATTTCAGTAATATCCATGGTAGTTAGTGTGTTTTCATTGTAAAGGTGGACTTAGGTGGACCTCTCGACCATGTCTGTCCAATTAATGAAAGCAAATAAAATAAAAATCTCAGAGCTTCAATTTGCAGAACGATTACAGATGGGAGATAGTAAAGCGATTTGTTTTTAATATTTAATTACGCAGAGTATCAAGGTATTATGCAGTGCAAATAGACGTCACTTCCTCTTTATAATAATTCTGCATAAACCAACCCCACATTATTGATTGTCATGGACATAAAGGTTTGTCCTGTATAAAGAGACGAAGAAGATAATTAGCTGGAGAAGAAAAAGATGCAGTAAAGACGAAAAGGAAGATAAAATGAACAGTTCTAAGAGAATGTCACGTTAGAAATACTAACTGGTGAAACGCTCTGACTCACAACAATCAGTTTCGGTTAAAGAATATAAACTCCTGTTAGAAACAATCACAACTAATTAATTTTATTGTTGTAAGATCAAAGCTTTTCAGAAATTTGGGTTAACTGATAGGGCATTTTGCTGGAACTGCTCAAATATGAAGGTGTGTGTGTGTGTGTGTGTGTGTGTGTGTGTGTGTGTGTGTGTGTGTGTGTGTGTGTGTGTGTGTGTGTCTCTGTGTGTGTGTGTGTGAGAGAGAGAGAATGAGAGAGAGAGAGAGAGAGAGAGAGAGAGAGAGAGAGAGAGAGAGAGAGAACGACTATCAATGATACTCCACGATAAAGTTTTTTATTCAATTCATACCGCAGGTCGTGATATGAATATTATTCATGAATCTGGGCTGCAAATTACACATTGCGGACGCTCGTCATCTGTGGTGCAGTCACAAATCTCGTCAAGAAAATGTTGGTAAATAAGAGGTCTGGACTAGGATTCCTCATTTCACCAGGCAACTTTGAGCCTTTTTGTGCGAGGCCCTCGAAAATGCAGGGCCCGTAGCAGATACTTCTTTTGCTACTAGGTTCATCCGGCACTGGGGAGAAGAGAACGAGAATAGAAAGAGAAAAGAAAGACACCCTTAGCGACAACCACCACTAGAAAGAAGAGCCAGCGATTGGTTGCTATCGTTTGCCCTGGTTCTCTCTTGTTGTCAGCAGTACTGAAAATCCAGCCCCGGAATAGCACAACTTGCTCTGGTTTAGTAATTTTATTTCTCCATCACATGAAACGAAAGGGACACTTTGAGGTCCGCTTCTTTCCATCTTGTCTTTCTTCTGCCATCCTTTATCTAAAGCAATTCGTTTTATCTCTGCGGCCCTCAGTTGATTCCGCCTAACGGCAACCCGGATAATCGCAACTTCTACTAAATTGCAACATTTTCCACACACCAAAAAGCTGTAGTCCTATATAAAAATTACTGAATAATCGCACTTTCTATTAATAACAAATTTATTAATCTTCCCGGGAAGTTGCGATTAAGCGGAGTCGACCGTATTTAAATTTCTGTAAAAACTCTGCTTCTTTAAATGCCACTTCCACCTCCTCCACCCACTCAGCAATTTGTTTGCAACTGTTTAAAAATGTTTCTGTCTGCTTGTATTGTAACACCCCCGTATTGATTGACCCTGCTCACCAATGCCATGAGAGAGTATCCCAAGACAATCGCTTTCCCGAGAGCTAATTTACTGCACGACACTGCAAGTCCTCATAAAACAAGGGCTGTAACTGAACTACTTGAAGGTGGAACAATTTAAACTATCAGATACCCACACTGCAGCCCCGAGACAGCACCATGTGACATTTGGCGGTTCCTAAACCTAAAGATAGGCTGGAAGGATGGAACTTTCGTCACACCCAGGACAATGTCACAGGCCATAAAATCAGAGCAACGAACCACATAACAATTCAAGGGCCAGAACTCAATTTCTTAAACTTAAAGGTGGAACATTTCAAACTATCAGACACTCACCTACAGTCCTGACATAGCACCATGCGATATCTGACGGTTCCGAAAACTGAGACACAAGCTGGAAGGAAGGAAATTTCTTTGCGTCCAGGACATGTTACAGGGCATAAATTCAGAGCATCGAATCATTCTCCTTCGGAGTATCGCAGAATTTTACAGAAATAGCCCAGAGGGATGGAACTTCGTGAAAGCAGCAGTGGCAAGTTCTTCAGGTGTGCCAAACGTTTTAAAGGTCTTAGCATTATTCATTGGTGAGTTATCAAGTTACTCTCAGAACTTAATGAATGTGCCTCGTATGTAAAGGTAGGTTAAGAATGTTCTTTTTCTCTATTCCTCCGTTGGCGTGGGTCGTAACAGGATCAGATTTTCAGAAACAGTTAAGGAAGGTGTTGTCTCAGATTTTAGTCGAATAAAATCGGCAAAATATTACCACTCGTATTTTTTTCCACTTTTAATTAGACTAATTGGGATAGGGTATGTCCGATCACCCGCCGAGAACTGCTTTTTTAAAAATAGTTTCTAAGGCGTTCATTTGTGGTGCGTTTCGGTGTGTTTATGTGTTCAAAAGCCCCTAGCGCGTTTTCTCGCTTTGATAATGGGAACTGTTGATCTCTGTCAGTAGTCTAGACATGGCCCTGTACACCTTCAAACCTGCCATGTTGATCCCAATCGAAGAATAAAGAGTTGGTTTAGCCGTCTGTGGTTCGTTTAGCTGAAATCTTCACAGATGCAGGTTCTTTCAGAAGTAATTAAATAGATCTATTAGAATTACGGCCTGTGATCTTTGTCTTGAAACACAGAAAATATCCATCAGCGAAACGGCGACAATGCAGCACTTTCGGCCTAGAGTGTACAAAATTCGGGTACACAGGAAACCGCCGGTCCTCCCACGACAATCGATAGCCATCGTAGACTTATTCGAGTTCATACATCATCAGAGACGACGAGTCTAGGGAAGGGCGTGCCCTCTTCGACCTTGGCGTTTCAAGAACACGCCTTCATTCTGATGAATTCTTCGATGGCATCGACATACACACATCTCCCCTTCCCCCTCATATCACTATTAAAATATGTTAAGATATCTTGTAACATGGGCACAATTCGCACAGTCCTAGTTTCCTTGCACAGAGCGACGAGAAAAGAGAGAGAGAGAGAGAGAGAGAGAGAGAGAGAGAGAGAGAGAGAGAGAGAGGGGAGAGAGATATGGAGGGAGGGAGAGGGGGAGAAAGAGATGAGAGCGAGAGAGAGAGAGAGAGAGGGAGAGAGAGGGAGAGAGATATGGAGGGAGGGAGAGGGGGAGAAAGAGATGAGAGAGAGAGAGAGAGAGAGAAGGAGAGAGAGGGAGAGAGATATGGAGGGAGGGAGAGGGGAGAAAGAGATGAGAGAGAGAGAGAGAGAGAGAGAGAGAGAGAACGCAGCAGGGAGAAGAACAGTGTGAAGTATCTCATAAAGGACGTTACAAACCTTGTGGCTCCAGCTTCATCCGTTGAGCAATGAGAAAGAGTGGACATAAACTGTCCTGGTGACTTGTTGTGTCGTATCCGGATCAAGTTTGTTAGACCCTAAAAGTTATAACCTTACGGTCCAGCCCATATGACCCATACTGTCCATTATGACCCTATTTCATGGATGTTAATCTATTGCACATGTCCTGTCATGCAAAGGTTAGCCTTTATGTTTAGCTATTATTCCGCCCTGCATTCTTGTAAATCGGATACACTCTTTGGGAGGAAAAAAAAAAAGAAGCCAAAATCAACCCACGTGTCGAATCTTGGAGACTGGAGTTTAGATTAAAACGCCCACAAAGTTTATGTTCAACGTCTTACAGTATACCTCTCGGCTAACCAAGTGACCCATGAGTTCCTAACACTAAAATAGGACCAAAATAGGATCCACGACATTTGCTAGGTTTGGCCTTGGATTTATGTGAGGGAGTTCTAGTACTGTGCTGTCTTGTGTAACCCCCATGAGCTAAAGGTTTAATTTCCGTTACGGGCCGTCCCTATCTGATACACCTCTGAGGCAGTATTGCCACTCGGGTTATGTGCTCTTTCCCTATAGCGAGAGTGATTTTTACCCCCCCCCTTTCCCCCATAGTTCCCTACGCATGATGTTGAAAGAAATTTAGTGGGGGAAAATCCGATAATATTATAGGTAAAAAAAACCAATAACAACAAAACAGGCTGTTTGTCCACTTCACCGTACATTTCACGATTTTCCCAACAACTCACGAAAAGCCATTTTACCCTAAAGTGGGGAAAATCCCTATAGGTGGCAAACTTGGCAGCGGCCAAAACCGACCTATGGACAGTACAATCAATTAAGGATCGACCTCTCTGTCTTCCAGTTCCTTGAAAGATTTAACTTTAAAGATTCGTCAGCAAGAACCTTTTCGGCGTTCTCTTGCGATATCCTGTCTCCTTTCATTTCATTTCATTCCGGGCATTGCAATTGCCTGTCTCCCCCGCGCTTTCAATAGGGCATTCGCGCATGCGCACACAGTCAGGCGTGAAAGGAGACAATCGTCTGCGAGTGGATGAACGCCGATACCTTCTAGGTGTGTAACTTGCTCGGCTTTATTCTCTGTCTCTCCAGCTTTACCAGAATAGCTCCTAAGTTTTTTCTTCTTTTTTTTGTTTGTTATGTAAGCAATGGCTACTTGGCTATTCTTTCCTTTTTTTTAAAGAGTTGAATTTTGTATAAAATATCTACATATTTTGTAACAGGCTGTACCGCAAAAGATTAAAACTCTTGTCCCCAAAGAGATTTTTTTTTTTTCAAATCAAATCAACAAACATAACAGAAATTTTCGACAGTATTCTTATATAATAATAACAATAATAGTTTATTTGGAAACTACCCCTTTACAGCGGGGGCCCCACTGGCCGGGGCAACCAGTGGGGCGTCCAGTAAAAATCACTAAGATCACAACAGTTAATTAAGATATTATATAATGTTTGTACATTGTCACAATGTTAGTAAAAAAAAAAAAAATCACAAGTGACTTCTGAATTCTTGTACCCGTGAAGCATCGTCGTATTTTAGAGATCTTTTACATTTAGGATAGTATGTGATAATATTTGGTATTTGTTCCATTTTTAGATAGTTGGCTACTTTTGAAGGTTTGATGGCTTTTTTGAAGTGCCACTTTTCAAGTGTTCACCTCTTCTTCTTCCTTTTTCGTGTTGTTGTTTAGACTTTGTCTTTGTTTAATCTGCTTTCTTGGCCTGTCGGTAGAAATACATGGTCTATTCATTTTATTTAATTGTAGACATTAGGTTTTTTTTTAGAATGTTTTTTTTCATTAAAAATTGCCATTGCCATAGGGAAAAAAATCCCAAGATTTAAGCAGTCTCATCATGGTACTTTGCTACCCATCCAACAAGCTACCCTTATCTCCTTCACTCTTACTTCCTCTCTCTCTCTCTCCCTTTCTCAATCCTCCCTCTCTCTCTTTCTTCTCGTTCTCTCTCCCTTTCTCTTTCTTTCCATCGGGCTATAGCACCCAAGGTCTTAATAGCACCCAAGGTCTTAATAAATTAGGGTCTGTCTGTTCATGTCCATCTATCCTCGAACTCCTGCTACCATTTCCCACATGCAGATCTGTCGAGTAGTTTTATCACCATCCGCAGCCCATCTGGCTCACCCTCTCTAACTGCCCAATCATTCCCCTCATAGACCACTCTCGATTATTGTACATGCACGGTCATCAGGGCAGCGCAAGCCACAACTCCACCCAAACATTACTTTTATTTTCCACTTTTCCATGGTCAAAAAACCACTAAGGGAAGTATTGCTAGTATATCAAATAAGGGCACTTTTTTTTTTACCCTTTTTAATGAATAATCTAACCATAATCTTTGTCGAATCATCCACATGTTTTTTTCGTATTCCGACCTTCATTAAATAAAAAGATTTCCCGAGGGAGGACTTTGTCTGTAGATCGTAAATTCACTCTTCGGCGAAGGAGACGAAGCGATCTAAGTTTGGCTCCAGGGGCGTAGCGAGGATGCATTTTTTGGTAATCTAGCACTTATATCCCATCGTTGCTTGTTTGGTTTTTGGTGGGGGTGGGAAGGGAAAGGGCAGGATTTAGACAATAGTAACTGAAATTTTTTAAATTGGTTTTTGGCACCAAAAGAGCCAAATCTGGCATCCTTGGTACGGTCTAAACTATTAACATCTCATAGCCGAAAGAAAAAAAAAAACTGGAAGTAATGCAGGGAGATCTTGTGTAAAAAGAAACACAAAAAGCCGTCAGAACGGCGGGTAAGCAAATTTTTCCCTCAGATTATTTGCTACCTTCTTTAAAAAGTTTCCCTCTTTACATTTCCTTTGGATACATTGTACTGTGGCTATGGGAGCGCTGAATCTGTCAGACAGTGCGTACAGGTAGGCTCTCAGATTATCGGCGAATAAAACTATCTCCCGTTGACAAAAATCTTACTGTCAATGCTTGTAAATGGCTCCTAGGTAAAATAGGACGAAGGTGATGTTTGAACATTTTAGAAAACATGAAGATTAAGTAAATTGTATTAGACAAATAGATATTATTTTGGTAATCTCAGATTCATAGATTACATGGACGCTACGTCCCTGTTTGGTTCTGTAATCCGAAACCCCTTGTTGACCCAACGCTTCCGGCCAGACGGCGGCTGAATCGACTTTGTCAGATGACACATTTGGCTTTCCAACAAGATGTCTTGATTTATCACCTTCACCCAGGGACGTAGCGAGGGTGATATTTTTGGTAATCTAGCACTTACATCTAACCAGCATGGGGGGGGGGGCAAGATATAGATTAATTTATTTTTTGTTTGCTCATAATGTTTGTATTGTTTATAAATTTCTTTCCCACAGTCAGTCTTTGTAAATTAGCTTACTGAGCATCCATACCACTTACATCAGACTGCTAACAAAGTCGGTACGAAGACTACAGAACTGATCTGAATAAGACTCCCTCAGTCTCGATATAGCAGATTGCAAATTCGCCTAAAACCAGCACTGCTGTCGGTATTCGTGTAAAATTAAGACAAAAAAAACAACAAAACTTCTAGTCTCCCTCAAGACCGTCACCTCAAAGTACGGTATTCAAAATGCTGTAAAAATATCATGTACAGTATCATAATAAAGTTGTCGTCAAGAAGCGTTGACACCAATCAAACAGAGCAGGACGAGACACTTAATGTAAAAGGTATTTCTTGCTCCCACTAAAAGAAGCTGTAAGGTTAATGGTCTTAGAAATTATACATGTTTAAGCAAAATAAACTACTGCTATTGTGATCATCATGAGCTCTGAAATATTTTAATGTTTACGGTGCCGTTTTCTCTAGTCCTCGGGAGAAAAATAAAAGGGAGAAAAAAACTCTGGAACAGGTTTGCCAAATTTGGTTCTCTCGGAACCAATTATCAGATTTTTGACTATATTTAAAGTACGTAGTTCTCAAATACCTGACTGGCTCATTGGTTCATTTTTAACTCCAACCGACTGTACATCAATAGTTACTTATTTCGTTCAGAAACACTTTTAGTTTACGTGTACTTCTATCAAACTGCTTGGTACCGGTACTTCTGTCGCCAGATGAGCGCGAATTAAGGATCAATCTAAAAAATGTTTCCATTTTTAGGTCAGATCTTACATGCTCTAATATCTGTAGAAATAGAAATGTTTATGATAAGTATAATACTAGTGCATATCCTTTACAAACATAAGTCGTCATTAATTTCTGATTTTATGTCAAATCTTGACCCAGGCCGCCGTTTGGTGCTATATTTTGGTACTTTTTCGGTTGTGATTTGGCTCCCGTTTGATAAAAACTGGCAACTGAGTTGCTTCGGTGACGACGCTTTGGGACCGCTAGTCCGAATCTCCCAAAAGAGCGGTATCTGCGGGATGAGGAAGACTACGACACGTGTCCGAGCCGGGGGGCTTGGCTGATGGCAAGGCCTAGCCCAAGATCTCCACACATACCTCCACGAGTTTGCAACTGGAAACGATCAGCGCCCCTGGTAATGTTACCGGACGTGATCGGCAAAATGTGATGGGGCTCTATGCCACAGACACAGGCCAACGGGCCCCCGGGGCAACGTGTCTAGGTCCTCGCAGATGGCCGAAGGGTCTTGCTTGACCGATCTGCGGTCGGAACATGAGTCTGCCGTCTCGCCATCATGGGCGGGGGGGACATAGGGACAACGACACAGTTGAGGCATGTGTTTCGAGCGCTTAGGGCCATACATGCCCGACGGCGTAACGACCGTGCCAGTCATTGATGGGGCCACGCAGGGGAGCCGTGGACCACCGCACTCTTTCCTATCCGGTGGGCGAGCTCTACCCCAGGTGGTCCGACTGCCACAGACAGGAGGACCGCCGTCTCTCAAAGGGTATCTCGCAACAGTCCAACGCAAGCTGAGTGCCCAGCGGTAGAGTGGCCAGGACCCGGAGGCGGGGGTGAGCTGAAGGGACCCCAGTCTGGGCTGCCCTGGGGATACGGAACAGGGTGGGTGTTCATCTTAGTGAGCATTCGCTAACCCCGCTCTCTTGCAACAGCAAACCGGTCCGGGATCTTTATCTTTTTTCTTTACCCAATGGACCGATCGAGTCACAACTACCGCACGCAGGCCCCATACCATTGGTAACGAATACTTCTGGTGATCGCGTGGCACTAGTAAGTACGTCATGAGTCCCTTTATAATTTCAGCTTTGTGATTGTGCTCGCTCGCAGCCTTAGACCTTTCGGAGAACGGGGGCAGTCCGCAGAGCCACCGATTTCCTAGGGCGGGTGGCCCTTCATCCCACTTCCCTTCGAACGCAGACTACCCCCGTGGAGTGGCGAGTCGGGGTAGCCAGCTAGGACCTCATTGCACCCAGAGGCCCGAAAGTAGGCCCAGTCATTGGCCTGCCGGCACGGTGATCCTAAGCGGGGATAAGCTACGACTCCACACCCCCATTTCAATTTCGGCAGGAGGTTACCACCCGTCCGGCCCCATAGGAGTTCATAAAAAGCCTCTTTGCAACTCTCGGGTTTCCCCTCCTGTGTTCTTTGGAGGGGCGACTTGGCGAACTCGGTGGGCGTGGAACTGACCACACGAAATGATCAGTCAGATGGCAACTGAGTTCTTGACGTCGTTCGCGGCACGTCAAAAAAAAAAAAATGGGGGGAGTGGGATGGGAATGCAGTCTGCGTAGAGGATAATCAAATTTTTCTCTCAGCTGATTACTGACCTCTTTTTTAAAATGGTTTTTTTATTGAAGTTTCCTTCGAATGCAATACACTGTGCGTATGGGTCTGGAGAATCTGCGAGACGAGTACCGGGTCACAGATTAGTACTGCAAAAGTGTTGACAAGATTGTACGCCAACGCTTGTAAATGGTACGCAAGTGTAATACATGTAAAACGATGAAGGTGCATTTGAACATTTTAGAAAGCACTTAGCATTAGTAAAATTGTATTAGATGGAAACTATATAATGAATGTATAATGGCTATTATGAACTGGTAATCTCAGATTCATAGATTACATGGACGCTACGCCCCTGCCTTCACCACCGACTCGAGACACGGGGGAATAAATATAATCTTTCGGAACTAGATTCCGAATGAGCAAGTACCTGCAGGGACTCAGTTAAGTGCGTGACACGGTCTCTCATCTTTATCATTAGTCTTATTATGCTTTGACTCGAGATGTCATCTTTATTTATAAAAGTTCTTTATTTTGTTATATGCTAGCAACAGCTCCCATTGTTGGAACAAGATGGTCAACTTGTCACTATCAAAACAGTGAATGTCTCACGAGGAGTATGTTGATGGCTGACAACACAGTGTGGCAAGATTTTCAATCCTTGAATTGTTACCCCTGACAATAATTTTTATTTAAACAAATCCAAATAATTGGCGGTTACGCGCAACTTTCACAAAGAATAAAGGTTTTATAAACTTTTAAGCCTCTTTGATAAGAAAACATATCTCGCATGCAACTCGGCATCGACGAAAACGGTGGCATTTCAGATTTCATGGATGTAGATAGCTTCGTTATAATATGAATAGGCGTTACATGAATGCGTCTCATTAGCTTTATTATGATGAAATGATGCTACCACCTGCTCTCTCAACTCAATTCATCTATCTGGTCTATCTCCTCAGAGAAAAAATGTTAAAATAATTCAGTTTTCAAACAGCAGGATCGACTGATACGTACAGTGAGATATTCAGCAAACACCATTCTGAGGCATAGGTCACAGTGTTGACCCAGACTACACTGAGGTTATTCACCCTACCCTACCTTTCCCTACTAGCTAACTTGCAAAGCCCTAATTACACAAACCTAATGATATACAAGCATCCCCAAGTTCCATAACAGGACAAACAATTGGGGCAAGAAACTCAGAGAAAATGCCAGATAAACGGAAAGCGCTGAGACCAACTAGAATTCACAAGAAATCAAATAGAGGCCAAGATGTGAGAAGCAGTAGAAGGTGGCTTTACATTATTTATTACCACAGTGATATTGATCTATTTTCCAGCACAATTTTACAATTTTATGTCTAACAACGACAATTAAGTTCAGATTTCAGAGTATTAAAGACACTTTTCTATGTTGGAATACTGACTGAAATATGGGGGAATAAGACCTAAGTGAAAAGTATTCTAATTTACGCCTTCGTGAAATTAAAATAGGGCCGAAGGATGCCGAGCAGGACGCGAAAGCTACAATCGTTGATGTTTTGTTCGCTGTTTCAAAGCAGATCTATATTTTTAGATTTTATAATGATTTGTGCGGCGGTGGATTTTGTTTGTTAACTTTAATGTGTCATTTCAAATCATTTATCTGATTCATTTCATTCCTTACAACCTGTAATTCTCTCATATCAAACTGCGAAGTAGTTACGCTCCTTACACATTATTTTAATTTGTGGTCGCTATTTGAAATTTCAGAGAGAAGTTGTGCTTTTTATAATAGCAATAAATGTTGAAATTTATTGTGATTCTTATCATAAAGTTTGCTATTTAGAGTGTTAGATATAGCCATTGATTATTGTCAAAATTACTAACAACAAAACAGTGAGTTCTATTTTTGTGTGTACCTATGTATGTATGTATGTATGTTTGTATGTATGTATGTATGTATGTATGTATGTATGTATGTATGTATGTACTTGTGTGTGTGTACGTGTGTGTGCGCGCGCGCCTGTGTGTGTGTGCGTGTGTGAGTGTGTGTTTGTGTGTGTGTGTGTGTGTGTGTGTTTTGTGTGTATGTATGTATATGTGTGTGTGTGTGTGTGTGTGTGTGTGTGTGTGTGTGTGTGTGTTGTTAGATTCATCATGATGGAATGACTGTCGATACTCCAGAAATAGGCTGTAATAATCACTATGTTTCCAGACACATAAGCCAGATTATGTGTACCATCTGCAGCCATCCATACGATATCACCTCACACACTGTAACATTTGTGATGCTTGTTGTTTGTTTAGGCTAGTGCGCCCCCCCCCCCCCTCCTCTATTATACGGCCCTGGACCGCACGCGGCTGCGGTCCTTCATGATTCGAGAATGTTGCAGTTACGAGTTAGTAGCGACTGGCCTTGCTGAGATCAGTTGTTTTTTTCCTCTCTTTTAATTACGGCGGCAGTACCGCTAGTGAGACTGTCTAGTGTCAAGGTCAGGTCGACCGTATGGTACGTTGAGTAAACACAGTATTAGCCGTCCCGAAGATTCGGGTAGGATGCTTCGAGTGAACGCAGTATTAGCCTTCTCGAGGGTTCGAGTGGGGCCGCGATCGGAATGTTTTGATTCTAATTAGTCTGGAAGTTGCTGCTCGTACGTTCTAGACTTAGCATGTTTGTTTGGGCGCATCATATGATGATGACGTCATTTATTCTGGAATTTCTACTGAAATTATTATTAAAGGCACGAGAGTGAGAGAGTTGAGAGAGTTGGCTGGTATGGTCTGTGCTTTGTGAATTATTTGCTGGTTACCAATAAAGAAGTATTCTGTTTCCTGCACAGCGTCTTGGTTTGTGAATTAAAGTAGCAACGTCAGTGGCGTCTCTAAGGAGAAGCTATCGTATTCAGTGCCTCTTCATTACACGCCAATACTGATTAACACTTGCTCGCTACACACACATTGAACGGATGCCAAAGGTTCCGTGGCTTGTACACCAAGAAATGTGACCGAATTGTTGGCCAGTTACACATACATACCATCTTGAATGACAGATGTTGCGGCACTAATTATTGTCACCTGTCGGTATAAATAGTGTGGGGACGGACAGACAGAGTGACAGAAAGAGTGACAGAGTGCAAGTGACAGAATGACAGTCACAGACTGAAAGACAGACTGAAAGATAGAATGACGGACTGACGACATGGTCACACAATTTGTACCGGGAACAATGTCGCAATAGACAGCTCTGTACCCATGAGACCTGATATTCATATCATAAACAATAGAAAATAGAAAACTTGATATTGAAGAAAATCCACATATAGGTTCGAATATTTTATTAAACTAATTTCTTCGTTTCATATTGGATTGTTTCGTTACTAGACTGTTGGCAAGTGCGTGCTTCTCAAATAGAAAACAGAAATCCATTATCAGAGAAATTTCTGAATATCTGTTACAGAGGAAAATGTACTAAATGGTGCTTATGAACACATTTACAGGGACACAATTAATTAGAAAAAATACCTGTTCTTATATATGGTTCCTTTGGGACAGTCCATAGAGTTAGATCTCTGGCCGTATTCATAATTCTTACGTTATTTAACGCACTGCGGTAACCACAGGAAACTCCCAAAACATTACTACTGTTCACTGTGGTTAACGCAATATCTTAACTAACCTATGAATTATGTATACGGCCGCTGAGCTTAAATTGCTAGGTTTTAAATACAGGTATACCATCAGCATTTGCAAATACTTGAGTATCAGAGCCGCTATTGGCTCTTACAGAATTTGGACAAGACAGCACGTGAAGATGAGATGGTTGGTTGTTTCTGTTTAGGTATATATATATATATATGTCCAAGAAAAGAAACACATAATTTTATTACCCTAATATCTAATCAGATCCTGGATAGCTTCGATCTGTACCAAACTATATGGATCCATATAAAGCTCTACAGCTGTGTGTGCGTGCGTGCGTGTGCGTGTGCGTGTGTGTGTGTGTGTGTGTGTGTGTGTGTGTGTGTGTGTGTGTGTGTGTGTGTGTGTGTGTGTGTGTGTGTGTGTGTGAGCATACCAGCCTGTGACTCTTTCGCACACAAAAACAGTGAGGAAAGACATAAGCAATTAGACAACCAGCACTGTATCGATGCCATTCAGCAGCACTGGTCAGTAGATCTACTTCACCATAAAACAGCCATTTCTGTTTATCCGAAATAACACTTCTAAACTGACTGAACTGTTTACCCCTTCCGTTTTGGATTAATCGAAGTTCCCTACACTCAACCTCGTCCCCCCTACAGGTTCATTGATCCCGAAGATCTAAATTTAGACGGAAACGTGAAAGACAGATGAGAGAGTTGCCTGCCCCCTGGCATCTGCACTGATTCACAGCGTTCATGTCTCGCACGATATATTAGACCTGATTTCATGGGTACGCCTCTGGTATGTCTAGGTGGGAAAGGAAGGTAGTTCCTGTATGATGGTAAGCCAGGAAGACATTATTTTATCATACAACAGAATACACGACAAGTGGGTACTAGGTACTAGCAAATATAGTGAGTGTATAGTAAGTTATGTCACAGTTGTGAAATTCGAGAGCTTGTGCATTAACAATGACAACTATCACCATCGAAGAATTACATTAGTGCATCGGTGCTGAATACACCCGCATAGCCTTCAACTTGTAGAATTATTGCAATTCTTACAATGGTAAGAGATCCCATCTCAGTTGTCTTAAACCGTTGCAGAGCTATTCGCTGGTGTGTCCAGATATGTGACACATACGAGGATAGCAAAGATAAGCAGACTGTAAGCTACCGCAAGTTTCTATGGCAATAATCAGAACCCAAATGTAGTATGTGGACTTGTCTTTTAAACAGTCGGTAATACGATGTATATTAAATCTGCCAACTATTGAGGTTGCAGGAGCCAAACTGTAAAAGTCTCTTTGAGCTGTTTAATAAGAATTTCTCCTTGAACCACAGGAATGTTGCGAGATGGCCTAGACTAGTCTGCAAGTCTGGTGCCATCACTGTGCTCAAATTATATACTATTTACGGTGGGGGTCCTTCATTTAGATTTTTCACAATTTTAAATTACATAAAAAAGGAATTAAAAATTTGACATTCTTTTGCAGATCACAAGCCCGCACAAATGAAATCCGCTGAAGCCATTGGGAAACACTGCCTGCAACAATTATTTTTTTAGAAATTCAAAACTGAATTTCACCACTTTTGCGGTGTGTGGTTTCATGTTATATGATTATTTCTACACAATCTGTCCAAAGGACAGCTTTTATACAATGCTACTATGGACTCTGATAGTCCAATTTGTTTTTACCAATTAAGCTCCTGCAACCTTAAGTTCCCAGTTATTTCCCTGAGAGCGGCTGATAGCTGGCTGTTGCTTTTATGGAAAACCTTGTCATTTGTAACTCTATAGGAAGAAATCGAAATTTGAAACATCAGTCTTCTACCGTAAAGGATGATTATAACATCAATTTCTATCACATGTTTACGACAAACAGATCTATGGGCGCGCGCATAACACATAAGAGTTTAGGTGGCATTCGTCTAAATATGGTTTATACAGTATGAAGTGTAAAAGTTTAACATACGGGCAATCTTGGTCGCCTCTTTCCATTAAAAGCAAGAAGCAAGATAGACATAGCCATCATGCCGGCGCTGTGGTACTAAAGGGAGGTGCTATCTTTTTTCCAGAAGTTGTAGTGCCTATAACATAATGTGCAGTATGTTATTAACAGTGCATTGGATTTCTATGCACATTATTTTGGGCACCAAAGTGCTGACTAGTGCATTTCTCTCCCTCAACCATGATGAATTTAGGACAGCTGTCATTTGCAACAGCAGCAGTTGTTTAATACTAGATTTCATCAGTATCTCATAAATACCATCCTTCATAATCTTCTTGGAGTTTTTTCAAGTTTCCTGTTTGACGCAGATTTATGAGAAACTAGCACTTTGATGTGAAATGAAGCAACTTTGTTTTTAGACAGAAAATCCTTGAAAGACTTTGTAGGATTATGCATAAAGAATTACCTAAGAGACATGGGTTAAACAATCTGGTGTCAAACAACTGGTGCCATTGCAAATGGCGGTTGTTCTAAGATTATCAACTTCATAGGGAAAGATGTTTTATTCAACACTTTGATCTGCATTTTTGCTCGAAATCCACTGCACTCATAGAGATAAGCTGCACACCATTATATCTGCATTACAAGTTCTGGAAAAAGACAGTAATCTTAAAATGCCACGGTAATTTCAAGGCATCCCATTAAAAAAAAAACACAGTGAAAAATGTGTCTGACAAGAATCAGCCATAAGCAGCATGATTTAGATTTCATGCAATGAAGACGACTTTTTCGGAATTTCCAGTTTATCTTGGTACCTAAAGTGCTTTCCTGAAAAAAGCACAGACGGTGTGCCATTGCCTGTTATTCACTTTACTGAAAGGATATGTCTTTTTCTGACAGTCATATTGCCAGAAAAAAAGTATCAGCAGGAAATGTGACTGGATTCTTGTCTAGAATGAAGTTGAAAACAAAGTTTATCACACCCCGAGAATTCACCGCAGACTTACATTGGCTAAGTGCTATGTTATCATGGGTCAGCGGTATGCGGGACGAGTAGATTGTTTGTCTCGGATGTGAGCATTTTATCTCAAATACGAGTTGCTTAAAAATTCACCCCAAGTCATTATCGGGGTATATTGAAGATGCTTTGCCGTACCAGCACATACCATATAGGACTAGGAGTAGGAGTATAACGAAGCTAACTATGTCACCAATCAGAGCGCCCCCCCCCCCCCCCCCCCCCC